>APFE030134156.1:101747-140026 GCA_000404065.3 Pinus taeda
TTGAGGCATACCCGTAACCCCACTTTAAGGGGTCCAAGGTAGCACCCCAGAAAATCTTGGTTTTGGACCCTATGTTAGGATGAGCAGACCCACTTATGGTTTTGTGCATGATTTTCGCACATGTTTTTTGGACGCGATGGTTTTCAGTCCATGGTATTGGATGCAATGGTTTTCGGTCCATGGTATTGGACGCAATGGTTTTCGGTCCATGGTATTTGATGCTTTGGCATGTATAAATATGTATTATAACATTGAAAGGAACAAAAAGAAAAATCAAGCTGGTAGTCCTGGTTTTGGGATTTAGGGGAAAATCTCTGTGTATATGTATTTTATGTGTTATACTCTCGCATTGTTTATTTTCTGTGTTTTAGATTTCGTATGCAGGTAATTTCTATATGAGGTTAAAACCTACAAACTCAACCCACCAAGGGCTCCAAATATTTTTTCCAACCAAGGCTACGAGACTAGTAACTCAACCCAAGTTGTTACAGGGCTCCGAGTGTTTATCCAACCAGGGCTCTAGGAACTGGTAACTCAACCCAAGCTAAGGAAACATGAGAACCAACCAGAAAACACACAACACCATGGCTATCCAAGAAATGGCAAGGCTAGGAAAATCCTTCTTCAGGTGAGTGACAGATCATGACCAATAAACCACATGCATATGCCATGCATGCCAAAACTAGTGAGGAAAACGCACATGTAACTCGATACCTGCAAGCCAAATTCATTGTAGATGTTAATCTTGATGTCCTCTTGCACTTTCCTGCCCTTCCTTTGCCTTCTTTCTCTAAAAATCCAATTATGCCACACCCTCCAAGAGTGCTCCAAGAAAATTCTAAGTGTCCAAGATTGAGAGAGAGAGAATAATGAGAGAGCTCCAAAATTGAACTGACAAAAGTTTTCCAACTGATCCTCATAATCCATTTTATGAATGAGGCCTCTATTTTCTTCATTTTCCTCCTCACATGCAACCTGTGACCTTTCACCTCCCTTTTCTCCTAATTTCCATTATTTTCTTAGATAAATGTGCCAAAAATGCTATTTTACTATTCCAAAGCCTTAGCCATTGCTTTTCCAAATTCATTAGCCATTTCGATCACAAGTGATCCCCATCACTAGGATTTTTCCCAACATTTAGCTTGGAATAAGTGTCCCATCAACCGTGGCTATGATTTTCCCTTTATTAACTTTTATTTCATGGAATTTTCACCAGAGTTGTTACATGAGATTTTTAGGAAGTTGAATCCATACATGTAGTAAAAACCCCATTTAAAACAACAAAAATTAAGATTTAGAATAAAAAAATCATTAAATTATGACAAAAACTCGTGTTTAAAGAAAATCTATTTTATGTTATTGTTTATTCTAACTTTCTGATATTGCCAAAGCATTTCCTCTACAGTTACAATAAATTCTTGGAGATCTGACCTTTTCAGTCGTTGTTTTTCCATTGATCCACCTCAATAGTTGCACTTGATGTCATTGTTGGAGCTTTGTCAAAGATTTTCTATTGTTGTTGCACTTGATGCCTAGAGCTTTGACCTTTTCTACTATTTCCTTTTCTTATTATTCACCTTGAAAGTTGTAGTCAACGTTATTGACCTTTTGCTGCAGTATATGCCTAGAGCTTTGACCTATAGTTGAGGTAATTGGAGCTCTGACATAACTTGGTTGACATTTTAGACACACTTGTCTTCTATTATACATTTTTTGTTGTCTCCTCAAGCAGGTTTCTTCTCAGTGTTGTTACCTAAGATGGACTTATGTGGGTTATGACAAGTTCGCTTTGGTACATAGTTTGATGTCATGCATGGTTTGATATCCTCGTGGAGTTGGATTTGGAATTTTGATGTAGTACCAACATTGTTTAAAATGTTTGTTCCTTTATTTTTAATTAAAGGAGGCTACTGGTCATAACATACCCTTGTAAGTGCAAGTGAATTTCTTCTAAGTATTATTTAATGGACAAAAGAAATCAAATTGTTACAACAATTAAAAACTCACAAATAACTTAGAATAAAACCACACAATACAACTCAATAGAGTTGTATCTCTCTAATTCAAATTGATTAAATTTCTTGAGGATACACAATAAGTAGACCTAAAAGTTCATGGTGAATCCTCTAGAAGGATTTTTAGAATGCTAATTGTCGTTATGTTAATTTTAGCTCACACATGCATGATTAATTGTTCATAATTCAAACTATAAATAAACTACTAGAAACTACCAACTAACCGAGAGTAATTGGGATTAGCATATCTAACACTCACCCTTAATTACAACCATTCTTGCATGTTCGTCTACATATCATCTACGCTTACAACATCTAAATTTTGTCTATGAAAATCAAATGCATCTATTGTCAATGGCTTCATGAATATGTCAAGAAATTATTTTTTCAAATTACAAGATTCAAGTGGATTTATCCATTAGTTACGAGCTTTCTAATGAAGTGATATTTCATGTCAATATGATTTATTTTTTGATGAAAAACATGGTTCTTTGATAAATTTATTGCTCAGTTGTTGTCATAATACACTATAGTCGATACCTCTTATTCTTCTTGTAGATCATCCAATACTCTATGTAACCAAACAGGTTGACATGTTGCTACATACTTTGTTTCAGCTAATGAGATTTTCACAATGGGATGCTTCTTGGATGCCCATGAAACCACAACCTGAACCAACATGAACAACATATCTTGAAGTACTCTTAGTGTCATTTGCGGCTACCTACAAAATCACTCACTAAATTCAACTAGAAGATCATTATTAGTGCTAGAGTATAATATGCCATATCTCATTGTTCGAGCAATATATCTCATAATTGCTTTCCCTTCTTGCTAAAGTGAGTCTTTAGAGACTCCATGAACCTGGAAATAAAATAGACACCATACATAAGTCTAGTCTAGTGGCAATAAGATACATAAGACTACCAACCAATTTCTTGAATTGATTTGGATATATATTGGATCCCATACATATTTTGTTGATCTTTGTTCCTGCTACAATTGGAGTTGGTATTGGTTTACAAGTCATCATTCAAAACCTCTGTAGCACATCCATGGCAGAACTTTCTTGAAACATAAAAAACAACCTAATCTAATTAAATGAATTCAATACCAAGAATGAATCTCATTTTAAAATCAATCATTTCAATTTTTTTCTTCATAGCCAATTTAAACTTGTTTATTGATAGATTCCCTGTGATTATCATACCATCAACATACAAACAAATAATTAGAATTTTTCCTTGTTTATTCATATTTATATACAATATAGGCTCGGTGTTGCTTCTGTTGAATCCATTATCTATCAAATATGAATAAATCATGTTATACCAAGCTCTATGAGGTTTTGTAAGTCCATAGAGAGCTTTATTTAACCTATATATCTTATTTTTATGACCTTTTATCACATTTCCTAGTGGCTACTCCACATGTACTTCTTCTTTCAAAGTGCCATTAAAGTATGTTCATTTTACATCAATTTGATAAACCTTCCACCTATTATTATTTTTTATGGTTGATACAACGCTAGCTATATCTAGCCTTGAATTTAGTTTAAAGGCCTCACCATAATCCACTATAGGTTATTGTAAAAATCCTTTTGCAACCAATCTAGCCTTATACTTTCCTATTTCTCCTTTCTCATTAAGCTTTGCTTTGTAAACCTATTTTACACCTATGCAATATTTATCTTCTAATAATTCTACTAGATCCCATGTATCATTCTTCTCTATGGAATCCATCTCTTCATCCATTACTTTGACTCAATTATCATCTTTTGTTACCTCTTCAAAACATGTTGATTCACAAGTAAAAAATCGGAAATTTGAATTCACATCTAAGTCCTCATAGATTTCTCTCAAACTTCTAGTATTTTTAGGCCTTAAGGAATCAATTGTAGGATCAATACTTAATTGAGTAGTAGGATTAGATCACTTACCTAGAATATAATATCTTGGATTTTCTTGTTGTACTTTCTAATTGATAGTTGGGTTTGTGAACCTTGTTATATTCCTTAAACAACATGTTCCTCCGCAACATCTCTTGCTTGAGGCATTTCTACTTTAATTGTTATAGATTTATCAGTGCTTCCATCCCATTCTTCATTTTCTTTAAATTCAACATCTTTTTGATTAAAAACTTCTTTAATATTGGATTGTACAACTTGTATGCCTTGGAGTGATGATTGTACCCAATAAAAATGCATTTCTCACTTTTCAATCTATCTTTCTTCTCAACTCTTTAGGCATATGTACATATGCCACACAACCAAAAATGTGCTACAATACAACTCATACATGTCCATGCTTCCTGTGGAACCTTGTTCTTCGCAATTTTAGTGGGAGATATGCTCAAAATATAGATTGATAAATATATTGCTTCTCCTCAAAGCTCATTTGATAGATTATCTAAATTGGATCATTATATTATTTGTTATCCATCTGAATGCTTTTAGAGTGGAAAAAGTGGAGGAATCATCTCACAGGGGCCATTTTTACTAAAGGGAGCCAATTTCACAAATTGGGGTATAAAACCTTCCAGGAGCATTTTGAGGCATCAAACAATGCTTTTTGGGGTAAAACTTTTATGCTTTAGTGTTGGACCATTTTTTCATATTTTACACATATCCACGGTGCAAATATCACCTCAATCAAAGTTCGTAAGTTGATATTCCTATTTTCACCACCATAATTAAAGAGGATGCCACATTAGCCATCATAACTCGTGGAAAACGGCCTAGCCACATGATTATGATGAAGAAGACTCCAGAAGATTCCATATTGTAATTATGGTTAAGAGTTGAGTTTGTCAAACCTAAGCACTAGTAGGATATCAAGTTGTGTTATAATTGGGTCACTAGGAGGAAAAGGGGTTCCATTCTTTTCAAGTGCATTTGTTCCAGAGATTAGCAAAAATAAATGACAGGGATAGGAGATGGAGAACACAAAGATTATGTGTGCAATGTAGTAGCCCAAAAGCCATAGGCCATACTTCTTTGTACTGATATCCATTTTCTATTTAGAGAAAGAGAGTAGAATGACCTCACCTTCTAGTCAGGTTTTCTCAAGAAAGGGTTTCCTAGGTTATATCATGTGTCAAATTGTGGTCTGTGAGTTTTTATTTCATTATTCTTTATTTTCTACATCATTTTAATTTACATTCATAGTAAATTAACAATAATCTATATATGGCCCTTTCGATTTTGTATGGGCGATGGGGTCATGTCTCCCCTATCCTTTATTTTCTTTTGCAAACCCTATGTTACTTGCAACAAAACAATTAAAGGATGTAACTCCCTCTCTCCAGACAGAGTAGGATAAGGACATAATTTCATATTTTTATAAGGAATGTGGGGGTAAATCCATTATCATTTGGTAAAAGTACACTAATTCATTCTTATCCCTTAAAGAGACTATTGTAGAAAAATGGGGTATTCACAAAACATTCCAGTGCCTGCAATACGAAGGGAAAGTCCTCCATGACTTCTCCTTTCTCAATGAAATCAATTTAACAAGGAAATCTACTATTACACTGAAATCCATATTGTGTGGAGGTGCTCAAGGTGCGAGGTCAACAAATGACATAGTTGTCTCATTTAAAGATGTAGTCTGGGGGAGGGTTTTGGGAACTGCATCACAAGGGAAGACCTCCACTTCAGAAGAACAAAATAAAAATATTCTAGGCCCATATGTTGTATAAAAAATGGATAAGTTTCTAACAATGGGTGTGAATCTCCCTGAGGTGTCATCCATTTTCCATGTTCTTCAATCTAAAGCAGTCATTTGCATATTTAATGGCTTATGGCCAAAACATGAAGCTTTAATTAAGTAGATTTTCTCATTATGGACTCCAAACTGTGATATATATTCCTAATCAATGGGAACTTCTATTTTCCAATTCAAAACACAAAAGGACATGGATTAGGCTCTAAATGAAGGGCCTTGGTTATGGGGTAGAGTCAGGCTATTCATCACCCCATGGTTTCCTAAGTTTGATGCCAATATTATGGTAGTTTCTACCATGCCAATCTAGGTGAGGCTCCCAAACCTCCCCTTTCCTTTTTGGAATCATAAACTCCTTGAAGACATTGGAAACACACCGGGAAATACAAAAAAATAGATCTAGAACACACACAAAATGGAATCTTCACATATACCATAATATGTGTAGAGATTGATCTTAGCAAACGGATCCCTTATCATATAATACTAAAACACAACAAATTTCATTAGACATAACTTTTCGACTATGAGAATAAGGCATTTTGATGTCGTATATGTTTTCAAACAAGACATCTACAGAAAACATGTTCACAAGAAAAGAGGAATCCTAAGAAGAAGAAGAGGAAGTATAATAAACCAAAAGGATAGAAAATCACAAAAATCCTTATGAGAATGAAGAAGAAGATAACAAGGAAAACCAACCTGAAAAAGAAGAAATGAAATATATGGCTCAACAGGGAGACATGTTGAAAGAGGAAGCTATGGTTTAGTCAAGGACTGTGAGCATACATTAGAATGGAATGGATCTAGATGACTCTTCAACAATGGATGCAAATGGGACCACAAAACAAGATCACGTATCTGAAAGCTTGGATTCTAATAAAGAAGTATCAGGCATGAATTGGTGTTGGTTCCTATCGAACTAAATCCCTAGGGGTGGAAAAAAGTGCAAAAAAAGGAAAAAGAAAAAAGAAAAAACTAGCTCTAGTTGTCAATCATAATTTTTTAACATTCTTTGTTGTTTTCCTAGATATGCCCAATGGTTCCTAGCCATTAAAAGAAGATTTCATTGATGTATGTCATTTGTAGCTTCACCATGCACTTTTTGTTGCAATATGCATACACATGTTGTGTCTACAAAATGTAATTGTTATTCCGTTAATAAAAATTATGTTTTTTTTCATGGAAAAAAAAAACAATAATATATATCCAAAAATCAAAAGAGAAATAAAACCATAATAGTGTAGATTTAAAAAATTTTAAATATAGTTTTATCAGATCTATTGTGATGAACTGTCTAGTGGAATATCCACGATAGTTTACATATCAATAGATATTTTTCCTTCAACATGCATCTAGACATATTCATGATGGTTCTATTCTTCCTCTCAGCTACACCATTCTGCTATGGTGTGTACCTTGTTGTGAACTATCTTTTGATCCCAAGATTATTGCAAAAGTTACGCAAATATTTTTAATGGTACTCAACTCATTTTTTTTTATCTTAACACTTTAATCTGATGATCATTTTGTTTCTCAACCATTTCATTGAATTCTTGAAACTTGTCAAAAGTTCAAATTTCTTTGCAAGGAATTACAATCAAGTCTTTTTGTTGTAATGATTTATCAAACATAAGAAGTAGTAACTTCCTCTAAGTGATTTGGTCTGCATTGGACCACATATATCTATATGAACCAACTCCAAAGGTTCCTTTTCTCTAAAAGACACTCCCATAGGAAAACTATCCATGTGTTGCTTTGTTAGAATAAAATTCTCACATGAAATCTCTAGCTCTTGAATGGGAAGCAATCTTTCAACCATATTCTACTACAATTATAGTCTAAGGCCACTAAAATGTAGATGATAAAACTTGAAATTCCATGACCAAAAATCATCCAAGAAAGTTGTTTTTGATCAAATTAGTCATCATGTTTATCATAATTCACAACAAGATGATAGATCTTATTCTTTATTAAATTTACTTTGGAAATGAACATCTTACTAGGAGGCTTATCATATATGAAACAATCATGCTCCTTAAATATTACATTATAACCTTTTTGAGTGAGTTGGTCAACACTAAGAAGATTATGTTTCAAAATTGGAGCATAGAACATGTTTGGCATGCTTCTTTTGTAATTTTGTTTGGTGAAGATGTTAACCATTCCTTTTCCCATAACTCTTAGAAGATTATCTGACCCCAACTTGACTTCAGTTCCTAGTAAATCATCCAGATCTGCAATAGTATGCATATGTCTCTTGTCATATCATTGTTATATACATTATCTATAAGCCAAATATCATTACAAGACTCTTGAGTAGCATTACATATAAGTAATAAATATTATTCATGCTTCTCAAAAGAATGGTTTTCATTTTATCTGGTAAAATCAACTTACTTTTTCCAACATTCATGTAGATAAAGACCAATATTATTACAATAAAGGCTCTTAATTTTCAAATTTTCAGCCCCTAATTTGAATGTGAAATTCTATTACCACTCCCCCTTGAACTACGAGAATTTCGATTTGATCTCCTTTCGTGTTTTGAACCATCTCTTTGATTATTTATTATGTTGTTCTTGTCTCTACCTCTCGATCTTGATCCTACTCCACCTCTTGAGATAGAAACCTATGATTTTAATGTGTTTTCCAAAGATTCATCTTTCATGTTTATTTGAGATTCATGGAAGAGCATGGATCCCAATGGTTCATCTACTGATAGTTGTGACAAGTCTTTAGACTCTTCCACGACTATGACCACTACATAAAACTACTTAGGAAAAGTTTTTAGGACCTTCTCTAGCACTTTTTGATCTAAAATCTCTTCATTGTTCATCTTTAGTTGATTGAAATGTTTATGACTTGGGTTATGTACTGGTCTACAAAATCTGATTCTTTCATCTTCAAACTCTCAAAATTCATCCTCAACATCTCCAACTTAAATGTCTTCACCTTCGCAATGCCTTGATAATTAGTCTCTAAGATGTGCCATGATGTCTTGTTGAAATTTGATACTAAGATCTTGGGAAATATAGTCTCATTCATGCCATTTTAGATGGAAAAAAAAAACTTTTTCAAACTTCTTTCTATGGTCTCTGAGTTGGTCCTCCTGTGAAATTTTCAAGTCTTGTTTGACTACTACATTAGCACTCTAATGAATAAAAGATGAAACCAAACTATTAGATAGAAAATACTCACAAATAACTCACAATAAAACCACATAATAACACAAAATAGACCTACAACTTTCTAATTGAAATTGATTGAATTTATTGAGGGTACACAATTAAATAGACCCGTAAATTCATGGAGAATCCTCTAAAAAGGTACTTAGAATGCAAATCATAGTTGTTCTAATTTTAGCTCACATATGCATGACTAACTATTCCTAAATTTAGAATCTATATAAACGACTAGAAACTACCAGCTAACTAGGAGATTTATGTCCAACATTGTTATCCAAGATGGAATTCACATGGATTTTTGTGAGTTGGATTTGGTGCATTATTTAATGTCATGCATGATTTGGACTCCTCATAGAGTTGGGTTCGGTGTTTTGACATAATATCAATATTGTTTGGTTGTGAATATATAATTTTTTTCCTTTTTTTTTTAAGATAAAAGAGGCCAAAGGTCATAGCATACCCCTATAAGAACAAACATGTTTCTTCTCAATGTTGTCATTGTTGGGCCAAAGAAATTGTCTATTTTTTACAGCTTGTTACTTACGTTTTAACTTATTTTTCGTAGAAACCCTCATAACTCACTTGTCTTTGCATCATCCTACTATCTTCTTATGAATAATAAAACTTCAGATCTATAGAAGATATAACAAGTTAAAAGTCAAATATTTTCTAGTTCTATATGTTTTACTTTATAAATTTGGGTTAATTTGCAAAGGTTATGGAAATTGACATATTCTGCAACCTTGATGACATTTTATAGCTACATTCAAGCTTCAAATAGAATCTGAAGTGAATAGGTCTGCTCAAGCACAGAAGCAGGTGTCAAATAGCTCTAGTATGGTGTTTCATCTATTGGGTGCAAGGAAAATCTCATTAATTGACCACAATATCATGGTCAAACACTCAGTCAACCATTGTGTGGTGTGTGGAACAGGTATTAAGACTACTTGGCAGTGGATCAACCAAAAGCAAGCATGAATAAATCTTTAGGAAGCAAAATATCAACAAACAAATAATGATGTGTCTAAGAAATATTTATCTAATTCACTTACTCATCAGTGAATTATAGGAATTAGGTCTTCAATAGAAATAGCACACTTAATCACTATTTATCTACTCATATTTATAGAAATATTTTTCTCAGTTGGTTATTTTAAAGACATTATAAATAGGACTTGCTAAGAAGAAAGGAAATATCATCTTGGTATCTCTTATCTTTTATCAATACAAAACTTTATCATTATGTACGCCTTGTTTTGATTTAAAATGAAATAATGTCTTTTATTACCATTTCACTTTTATGAGAAGGTTATGTTAGTGATAGTCAAGTTTTATGAGCATTTTTAAATCGTGTGCATCAGCAGGAGGGCCACCTATTGTGTATGAGAACTATAGTATAGTTATTTCTTTTACTACATGTTTTGGTTTGTTCCAATTTCTTTATTTTTTGTCATTTCAATTTGTATTTTTTTCTCAAAACCTTATTTTCTTTTACATGTTAAGTGCTTGAATTAAAAATAAAAAATACAAAACATTTACTTGTTTAACCTTCTTTCGTTTGCATTCATATCTATTCGCATTTGTAGTCATATTACAATTTTGTTGCATAGCATAGTTTTCTCGCACAACATTTGTAGACATATCTTGGTTTTAATTTAAGAATTAATTCTAGTTTCAAAAAAACACCTTCTAAAGATTTTGAAATTGTTTCACAATTCTCAAATTCCCAAGACCGGCTTCATCGATTTCCTAGTTAGTTGTATTGCTTTCTTAGACAATTGTACTACTTTAATAGATAGTTGTCATTTCTTCTTTAGATAATTGTCATTTCCTTCATAGATTTTTTTATTGTTTTCATTTTGTAAATTGTCTTTACCGTTCATAGATAATAATTTAAATGTTTTCTTAGGCTTAGTTTATTGCTTTACTAGTTTAAATGGTAAGATCAGATTCACTACTTTCCTAGATTAAAGAGTGTACTATATTAAGTGTTTATTGTTATCCTAGATTAGAAGCTTATCGCTTTCTTAGCATACATTATCCTCGCTTTCACTAGTTGAAATAGTCATCTTTACTACATTTACTTTCATTGACAAGTGTGTGTGTTATGTTTAGATTTCATCTCATAAGCATAATTCCATTACTCTCATTACTTCTAAGATTAAAATTTGTCACATTATTGCTTCGTTGCTCATTTGTATGAGCTTGGATTGACATTTTAATGTAAGTAATTTAAAGCACAATTAATTTACCAAAAATTACCTAAGATGGGTTTGTGTGGGTTTAGGTGATTCAGATTTAGTGCATAGATTGGTGTCATACATGGTTTGGGCTCCTCATGGAGTTGAGTTTGGAATTTTGATGTAATACAAGCGTTGTTGAGTTGAGAATATGTTTTCTTCTTCTTTTTTTCAAAGATAAATGAGGCCACATGTCATTACATATTCCTGTATGCTTAAGCAGGATTATTTTCAGTGTTGTTATAGAAGATGGGTTCATGTGGGCTTTGGAATTTTGATGTAATACTACCATTGTTTGGTTGTGAAAATGTTTTTGTTTTGTTTTGTTTTCTTTTCTTTTTTTTAAGGTAAAGGAGGTCACAAATTATAGAATACCCATGTAAGTGCAACCAAGGTGCACACATCCCCTATTTTTTGCTTAAAATTTTAAGACAAAAACTCAATTCAATGTGAGATAACTTAGTGGCCATGGAATGCCATTCCTATAGCCAAAGTGCTAACTAACTAGGCACAATTTGTCTCCAAAACAAATAAATTTGATTAAACTTTTGTTTGGCACAAATGGTTCAAAGCACTAGGCTCAAGCTCCACGATGTGGAGCCTAGCATTGGATCTATAATAGTAGGCATACTTAGTTGGCATTTAATTAGGGGTTTTTATTCAAGTGTATAGTTTTCAATTTTTATCAAAAGCAATGTTGGATATTTACACTGAAGGTGTTTTGTAAGTGAAATTTCTCCCACTGACCTTCATCGTCTGTCTCGAACCTATCGGGAAAGGGATGTGTTTTCTTAGGGTTATGTGGCATGAGTGCAAGTGTGGAACTGGGCTAGGTGGAGCGAAGAATAATGAGAGTGGTGGTGGTGTTAAGATGGCCAACCACTTACGACATTGTAGAATATCATCGCTAGGTTTATTGTTCTCATCTATGGTAGCAATGGATATTTTGATGAGAGCGTCCCAGGCAAGCATGGTGTGTGGCCCCCTTTTTTGGCTTTTTTTCTTAAACTTACCTACACTTTGTCATCCACCCAAGTTTTTATGAATTTTTGGTAAATAACTCAGTTTTCCATAGGGAATTTATAGTATTTATTCTTATCATTATAATTTCTAGAACCTTGGGAAAATGTCTTCAAATAAAATTTGATTATCAACCACCTAATCATGTAAAGCAATTTGCATTTAGCCACAAATAATATTCTTGAGGAATTTTTTTCTTGGAAGTTTGAAAATTTAGATTTTATCTAATAAAACATGGCCAAAGGCAAGCATAAATGGTTGGTTGTAGTTGTAATGGTTTCTACATTTAGACTCATCTTGTTCTTTACATTAGGTTCAACAAAAAGAATTTTTAGATGAGAACTTTTTCAAAGAGATCACATTGAATATTTTCTTGGATCCAATGTTTCGAACCCTCCACCATGGTTCATCATCAGGGCAAAGGTGGAGTCCCTGATCTAACATTAACAATATATATAGGTGGAGATGCTTCAGTAAAAACAAGGAAAAACAAATTGATCTGTTAGAAAGTAAAAAATTAAAATTGAAAAAATTTGAAATGTTAAAAGTCAAAGTAAAATGAAAATAAAAATAATAATTACATGATAATTCAAACGTTCAAAGACATCCTCATAAATGGAAATAAAATTGGAAAGTAAGGAATATATAAAAATATAAAAATGAAATGCTAAAATTATGGAATAAATAAAGGAAGTCAAAAACAAATTAATGAGTAATACAAATTTAACAATATCTAACAATTCTATATATAAATATATAAAAATGAAAAGAAGTCAAAACATAAAATTAATGAAAAATACAATTTTCGACATTATCTACCAATACTATATATATAAACCAAATAAATGAACTTAACGATCTAAAAATATAATAGATAATCAAAGGAAACTAATTGTAATTTTGTTCCATGGAATCCTAACATAAAATCACTATACAAATAAATAAAGAAGATCATAACATAAATCAAATTCTAGGAATGGAGAGCAGGAATTTAGTTCCTGCTAATTTTCCAACCTTCATCACTATTCAGATTGTTACCATGCTTCTCAATTTCTAAAGCCTCCCTGAACTTCGTATGATGGAAGTGATCAATTTTGGCTAAAACCCAAGAATTCTCAATACATATGTGGTGTTTAGTATTAGACACATGCTCAGGTAAGGTAGACAATCAAGATTTATTATGCCTAATATATGTCGTGTGCTATTGGATCATTTGCTTGATGGAACGACCCATTACTCCAATATAGGGTGTTCCACATGAGCAAGGGACTAAGTAAACACCTTTCATATCTTTGGGGTCAACATGATCCTCGACTGACCTAAGGGAGCTTCAGATAGTGATGAGAGGCTTAAAGGAAGCATGCACCTTATTCTTACTAAGAATGTGTATGATGGGACAATGCTTCATAATAAATGGAGAAAATAGTAGATCATGTAAAGGGAAAGATGTTTAAATATCATGTGCTCAAAGCTAGGAACTTCTTTTGGTGATCCAACAAACTAGATTATCATTGAGTTTGGCCTATAGGTTCGTCATTCCAGAGCTATTAGATTTAAGGAGTAACATTTTTTTTTTCTTTTTTACTCTATTGAGGAATTTAAGGACCTTAGCCTTTTAATTTAGAGCATCTTTATAAAGTGGCCAGATAGGTTTTGTTTTACCATAACTTTTGTACCACTAGATTTGGTTACTAACATTGATTTAAGGTAAATGGTGATACACAAAAGAACAGATCAAGTTACTTAATAATAACATATATGCTTAGTATGTATCTAAATATTTTAATTTGCTTAACTATTTCAAAATATGTTTGAAGTATAATAATTGCTAAGGAGGGAAAATAATTATGTACTACTTGCAACTTGTTGATATGCTTTAAAATTAACAACTATTGTGAAATTTTTCTTGTCTAACGCAATAGTTCACTAGTGTTGAACTTTTCAATATTATTATGCCATTGGGTCATATGGCAGACACATGTTTTACATCAAGAAGGCAAATACTTTCATTTAAATATGTATCTGCATTTTTGGGAATGATTATATCATTAATTTTTTAAGATATAAATATCATTTTAAACTTATAAAAAATGCATATTAGATATCATTTTAAACATACATATAATTGGATCAAAATCCATCAAATGCTCTTTGAGAAAATTTTAGAGTGAGTATACAATTTTGGCTATAAAATTTTTATTATTATTATTATTATTATAAATTTAAAATTAAAATAAATTAAATATTACAAATATGTTTATATATTTAGGTTCATCATTCTTTTAATTTAAAATACATAAGTTTTGAATGAAATTTTTCATATCTCACTTAACATTTATCTTAATAATTGATTTTCTATTTATATATAAATTTATTAATTTTAAGATTAAAATATTTTTTTTATTTAAAGTATATGTGATTTGTGGAAATATTCTACAATTTAAGAAAGTATAATTCCAATTGTAACTAGGATAACCCTTATAACCCTTATTTTTGGCCCCACCAACACTTAATAATGTGATTTTTTTGGGTGTTTCTATCATAAGTTTTGAAACAACCAACTTACAAAATAAAACCCTAAAAATCCAATAACCCTCATGAAATTCAAGGATACGTTTCTATTTGTGAAAGTCGAGAGATGGCACATAAAATATATGTTTTGATCATCATAATTATATAAATGATGATGGTGGTGGAAGAGATAAATATGTTGGAAGAATATACTCTGACCGGGTGCATGTGTTTTAGTTTAATGTAGTACATCTTATATAAAAACATGGAAGAGTCATCGAGGTATTGGGTGTCGAAGTGCCAACAAATCAAAATTAGAAATGGAAAGGATACCTCCACGATCTAGATGATATATGGAGATAAAACGTCATTTAATTATAGTTGAGCTTCACAACATATCGCTATTTTAATATAAATAATTATTTTGCAGTATGGCATGCAAAATTATTATCGAAAATACGTGCGACGATATTTTGTCTTACCTACTAAACCAAATTGTGCATCCACAATAAACAGAAAGTAAAAGTGAAGACATAGCATATCGAAAAAATTGAAAAAAATACTTACTCAATACTAATAACCATAAAAAAAATACTATAAACTTTTACAATAAACCAAAGTCTCTCCTAACAATCAGAGAAAATAACCCATCAAACAAAAAAAAATGTAGCAGTCAGAGTTTTCACCAAAAACTGATAGCCATAAATAGACAGGGGATATAAATACATATATACATATACATATATATATATATATATATAATATATATATATATAATATATATATATATAAGCAAGCGAAGATAAAAGGTGCCAATGAAGTCCAATACAGCCCCAAAAAACCATAAGATGCAAAAAAGAAAACTGTGCATATACAAAATGACCGAGCCATTAAATGTAAGGAGGCTGATCCGACTTGGTAACTCGCTTCTTATCAGAATCAACTATGTGCCAGATGTCCAAAGCCTACTCTAAGTTTTTCTTAGAAATGAGATTAGCTTTCGGGTTCTTTTCCCTGTAAATATGATGTATAGAGAAATCAACAAAACTAGATTTTATAAAAGAAATTTCTTTTAAAATAGGAACTAAAGTAAGATTTTGACAACACTGCATATTGTTTGTCTAATTTATCAGATTTAGAGAGTAATCAAAAATTTGTACTGAGCCCAATTTTTAGTTCTCTTAATCAACATAAAAAGATTTTCAAGGTTTTTAATTCTACAAAATTGTTTAAACCTGTACCAATACCCACTGATGCTTTTAAAGATCTGTGATCATTTATATGAATGATAATACCTACCCCACATCTATTCTATGCATCAAAAACATCATCAAAGTATGCCCACAGGATATCAAGTCTAATATGTTCTTCAAGAAATCAGTTAAAAATTAGAGGCACATTGAATTGCAATAAGATAAAGATCTGAAAATTGTCCCTAAAAAATGCCTTTGTTCTAGGCCAACCAAATCCCCGAGCAAGTAAGCGGGGGAATGTTCCTATACTGAGCGTCAATTGAATTAAACCACCAATTTTACGAAGCATCCACCAGCAAAAGACCATGCTAATTGCGACTAATGCCAACAAAATTCAAGATCCCCCATATTTTTAAGATAAAAAGGCAACTTAAAATTAATGAAAAATATTTTCTTTAAACTTTTTGCATAATATACATCATCCATACCAATACTTTGTTTTTTTTTAAGTTGTGTTTTTTTAAAGTTATGCCAAATTGGCACTTTGTTCTCCTTTGTTTCTTTCCTTTTGATGTGAGTTCAGTGTAAAGTTTATTTTAACAACTATTGCATTGGACTATCGTTTGGTTGCATTAACGCATTTACTCTATTTTCTAATATTATTTTTCAAGAACAAAAAAGCATAATTATATGATATAAGGTATATAATGAGCAAAATAATACATTTGCCTTTGCCAGATAGAAACTTCATATGAGCAAAAAACGGATGCATGGACAATCCGTTACAGAAATATCTGAAGGAAGGAGGGAAGTATATTCTCAAACTAGAAAGTTTTTGATGTACATCTAGATAGACAGTGTTTTAGCTGTAATAGAGTTCACAAAAAGAAATTTTGTAGATACAAAAATTTGGAAAACTAATATCCTCTAATGGAGTAACATCGTTGTTTAGATATTCCAAATTATAATTCAAACTTACATAAGTCAGAGGGAAAACAACAAGGAAAAAATTGACAAAGCATACCTGGAACCCGCAAGATTTGAGATTATGTATCAGCTATTTTCTAATATTTTTTTTCAAGAACAAAAAAGCATAATTATATGATATAAGGTATATAATGAGAAAATAATACATTTGCCTTTTCCGGATAAAAACTTCATATGAGCAAAAAACGGATGCATGGACAATCCGTTGCAGAAATATCTGAAGGAAGGAGGAAAGCATATTCTCAAACTAGAAAGTTTTTGATGTACATCTAGATAGATAGTGTTTTAGCTGTAATAGAGTTCACAAAAAGAAATTTTGTAGATACAAAAATTTGGAAAACTAAGATCCTCTAATGGAGTAACATTGTTGTTTAGATATTCCAAATTATAATTCGACCTTACATAAGTCACAAGGAAAACAACAAGGAAAAAATTGACAAAGCATACCTAGAACCCGCAAGATTTGAGATTATGTATCAGCTATTTTCTAATATTTTTTTTCATGAACGAAAAAGCATAATTATATGATATAAGGTATATAATGAGCAAATAATACATTTTCCTTTGCCGGATAGAAACTTCATATGAGAAAAAAACGGATGCATGGAAAATCTGTTGCAGAAATATCTGAAGGAAGGAGGAAGCATATTCTCAAACTAGAAAGTTTTTGATGTACATCTAGATAGACAGTGTTTTAGCTGTAATAGAGTTCACAAAAAGAAATTTTGTAGATACAAAAATTTGGAAAACTAAGATCCTCTAATGGAGTAACATCGCTGTTTAGATATTCCAAATTATAATTCGACCTTACATAAGTCAGAGGGAAAACAAAAAGGAAAAAATTGACAAAGCATACCTGGAACCCACAAGATTTGAGATTATGTATCAGGTAGAGAAAATTATTTGATAGATAAAATTTCGTCATCAGAAATTACCTTCATGTTCCAGATATTTAAATCCGATAAAAGGCCTTCCTTTGATAAAATATCTACTTTCTTGTTTTGTACTCTGTAAATACGTTGTATGGAACATCTTTCCATCCTCCTCCATAGGAACTCGATTCTATTCATCCAACTTGCAAGGTGGGGATTGCTGATATGGAATTTTCCCAGAACATAATCCACTATGACTTTGGAATCCCCGAAAATTGATACGAACTGTATATTTCAGAAAACACACAAAGAAAGAAGACCCGCGAGAGCCATCGCTTCCGCTTTGCAATTGGACCCTTTACCCCCATTCCAGGAAATAAGGTATTGTGTGTTTTCATCCATGATGATGTGGATCCCATAGCCATAAGAGTTGTTTTGTGCAGCTCCATCAAAGAACACTTTTGGGAGCAATTTATGATCATGAACATTCTTATTGGGATTTGATCTTTTTTCCTTGAGTGGCTTTTTAGGTAAAGAGTCAAAAAGAGATGTTATGCTTTGAAAAATTTCCATGAAAGGCTCCTTACTTCCTTGAAAATTTTGTTGTTCCTCCATCGCCAAATGCACCAAAGGGCAATAATAAAAATAGGCCTCCAGGATTCCTTTTTCCCGCTCCACCAAAATAATGCCTCTTTTATAAATGAATGAGTGATATGAGGTAAGCTGTATAGATTTTCTAGAGATTGCCATAATTTCTGCGTTTTCTGATAGAATAAGAACATGTGGTAGTTTGTTTCCTCCTCAGACCTGCATAATGAACAGAGACCCGGCCCTTGCCAGCTCCTCTTTTTTACAATATCCCAGGATAAATTTTTGTTGTGGAAGACCAGCCACGAGAAATAAATAGATTTAGAAAGGCAAGCAGATTTCCAAAAATTTGATGGGAAAGTAGGGCTGGAAATGGAAATTCTTGAGGCTATAAAATTCTGGTAAATGTCCTTTACTCGAACCAGGGATGGACCTTTTGTGTCTTTCCATGTAAGAACATCAGAATCTAAAGAGCGATAAATTCCACAATTCCTTAAATAGTCTTTTAAATTCTTCGACTATCTTGCTACATTAATAGTCATCCCCATATTTCCATCTTCTTTCCAAAAAGGGAAGGGTCCATGCCAATCTACAATAAGTTTGTCCCAGGTAAAAAAGCCTTTTCTGTGGAAAAACTTAAGGAGTGACCCAGGCAAGATGATTTCCTCCTGTCCGCTCAAGAAAGTATCAAATCCTATAAGAATTCTGCTGCCAGACTAGAAGCTCCATACCAAATTATTTAAGAAAAAGCCTTCTATCTTACGAAAACTTAGCCATATTGCTGATCCATAACTGGATCCAATCCTTCCCAACCTGAACTAGTATGAGATATCCTTGCTGCCCATATACTTCTTTTTATAGTATTGCACCAAGGTCCCTCTCCGAATATCCCTCTCCATAGGGATTTGCATAGGAGAGCCTTTCCAGAATTCCGCAGGTCCAGAAGGCCCCATCCCCCAAGATTTTTTGGTAGAGAGATATCAGATATTTTAGACAGGTGATATTTTCTTTTCTTAGCCTGGCCACCCCATATAAAATTAGCAGTTATCTTATTCATCTTCTGAATAATGCTCACAAGAAGAAAAAAGAGATGCGCCCAATATACTGCAAGTTGTGTTAGAACTGATTGTGCCAGAATAACTCTTATTGCCATTGAAAAGCATTTGTATTCCCACACTGATATCTTTTTGTAGTATCTTTCTATTATCCATTGTCAGTCTGTTTTGGAGTAACCTTTTGCTTTTAACTGGAATCCTAAATATTTCATTCCAAGTTTGATGGATCGTGCCTCTATCCCAAAGAGTGAGGATATCCACTCTATTAATTCCAAATTGCCATCATTATGAAAAAGAGCAGATTTTCACTCATTTATCTGTAATCTTGTGGCCTTTTGGAACTCTTTAGGGTGTCATATAAGCATAACCAAGTGAGCCTGCAAAGCATTCCAAAAATAAGTATATCATCAACAAAAAGATTGTGCGAGATTTAATTGTTCTCACAAATCCTTAATGGGTGACACTTGTTTTCACTAACTACCTTATTGATGTGCAGGCTTAAAGAGTTCATTGCCAAGATAAACAATAGAGGAGATAGCGGGCATCCTTGGCATAGACCTCTGGCAGCGAGAAAAAAAGGAGATGGAATTCCATTTATGATGATGGCATAGTTCACCTTTTCCACACAGGCCATGGTCCACTCTATTTTCTAATATAGAAAGGTTCATTTATGAACTCTGATGGCAATCACATGTAGGCTAGTGGTGGTTATTTTAGTGCTTTACTCTCAACGATAGGTGTACATTCTAGAATGCTATTAATGATCATCTTAGCAAGGCATGGACTGTATCTCTTTCTGATTTGTGTTTATATTATACATTAAATGAATAAAAATAATGATGTCAGTAGTCTTTAGTCTTGTATCATATGACAATGATCATCATATTAGTGTTTGCTGTAAAATCAAAATGATGCATCTAAGAAATGTCAAAGGGTTTCAATTTTTCACTTCTATGTTTCGCGGCAATGCGATTTGATAGGTTGTATTATAAAAATAAATACATCAAATTATATACTTATCTTATTTCAATTCATAACTTTTAAATTTAATGTTTATAATTGTGATTTTTCAAATTTTATTATGTTTATTTATTTATTTATCAAATTTAAGTTATTAATATTTTTAAAATTAATTTTACTTTATTTTAACTAACTTTTAGTTTGAATATTTATAATCATATTTTTACATTTTTATTTTTATTGGTAATTTATTAATTTCACTTCATATTTTAATATTTTTTTGTTTAAATTTCTTTATTTTAAATTAATTTACGTAATTATCATTACTTATTTTTTAACTTTAATTTTTATAATCATATTTTTTACAACTTGTTTCTCAAATTTTATATTTATAATTATAAATTTTACAAGTTACTTCCGATCATTATAATTACTTAGTCTTGGATAATCTTGTGAAGAGTCCGCTTTCAGAATATGAAAGCACAGTTTACCTAGTCCTGGATAATCAGGATTGCTTTCAGAATATGACAAGACAGTCCACTCCAAAAATAACATTAAAATACTTAACTAAGATAAAATAAATATTTGAAAGTTCGTGTCGAGTTGTTTTGAATACTATCTCAATTTATCTTGACATTTTATCTCAATTTATGTTAGAGTCCGTGATTGTTTATCTTGGCATTTGATTTCAATTTATTTTGAGTCAGTGATTTTTGTGTAATGAGTAAATAAAAATATTTTTGAGAAATAATTTTATACTATAGAATAACTAAAATTATTTTTGTTTGGGGTAAGAGTTGGTTAAGAGTTAAACAGGTTAGCAGCTCAAGACCCAGAGGCATTTGGCAGGAGCGAAAGTCTATCCCTTTATGGACTACCAATGGGCTTATGGACTATCAACGGGTTATTCCAGATGGCATGGTTTTCCTTGAATAACAGTGATGAGTCATAGCCTGTATTCAAGAATAGCATCTAGAGATGATTGTCCTCACTGCTGGTTTTACAACAAAATTATAAAAACAAAAACATTTTTATCATATTAATGTTTTAGAGTTTCAATTATCTTTGTAACAGAAATAAAAATTACACGTCTTTGTACATTTTGAATTTATGTGCCATGGGGTTTCCTAACAATATTATATATTCATATGACTACTTGTTTTCATCCAGTTTAAATTACTATTATGCCAACTCTTTAATGAGTTAGCAACACAAATTCTTAATTATTATTTAGCTTGACTTTATAAAACTTAATTATATAGCTTGACTCTTCAATTATTACATTAAATGGTATGTATCACCAACCCATCACAAGTTTAAATGTTAAAGGTTGTTCTTCAACATTATTGCATAATAAATGTGATATAGTCATTGATAATGGGATTCTCTACACACTACTAGGAAGATAAGTCATGCTGAACAAATGGTTATTGATAATGAGATTCTCTACACACTACTAGGAAGATGAGTCATAAAGAAGTAATTCCACATGTAAATTATTCTAAAGCCAAACGTAACGTATTCATACTCATTAAAGCAAGTCAGCATGATTCCCTTTAACACCATGTGTTTTCATATCGGCCCTCCGTGATGACAAGGGAAAAAACGGTTGGGTTTATTATTATGTTATTGACTAAGAAATGTTTATTATATTAAGGAGTTATTTTTAATGAAATATTTTATGTGTAATGTTGCATTTTAATTTTGGTTTCAAATATATTTTTAGAATTTTTTAATTAAATTGAATATTATATCAAGTGTTTTTATTTTTATTTATTTTTAATAAATATTTTTTTTTTTTATATTTTTTGAAATGTCATTTATTCATGCACAATAAACAAAAGCTACATAGTGGTAATGAGCAAAAAAACAAAAACAGTGGACATTGCCATCACTTGACTCTTGTTTTAAATAAATTGTCAATTTTGTATTCAATACATTTAGATAAAATAAAAAATTTAAACTCTTCTTATTCAGTGTTTTGACATTGCCACCACTTGACCCTTGCTTTAAATAAATTTTCAATTTTACATTTAATACATTTAGATAAAATAAAAAATTTAAACTCTTCCTATTCAGTGTTTCCTTCCCTTATTTGTCTTATATTTCATTTTTCAGTTTTTAATTTTTTTATCGCTTGTCCTCGTAATTAAGTTCATAATTTGATAACTTTATTCCCCTATCAATTCATAGTATGTATGATAATTTTCATATCGACAAAGGAAATTATGTAGACGATTGTATATGTGAATGTGTATTTTGTATATAGAAAGTTTATTTTCAGTAATGAATATATTGTGTTTCCTCTTTTTGAATGAGTTTGTGTTCTTTATTATTGAATTCATTGATTTAGGAGTTCTATTTTGTTCACTTCAAATTGGATGTGGATTGGTTACAAAACTTACATTGTGTTTTTTTGAATGAGTTTGTGTTCTTCATTATTGAATGAGTTTGTGTTCTTCATTATTGAATTCATTGATTTAGGAGGTATATTTTGTTCACTTCAAATTGGATGTGGATTGTTTACAAAAACTTGTGTGTTGTTAAAATTGTGAAATTGTTTTTATTCCTTAGATTTAATATTTTTGAGAATTTTATTATGTTTTGGAAAGACTTGTTTTTTTTTCATTTGTAAAATTTGAAATGACTTTTCTTTGTTAAATGTTATAATGCACTAAAACCATTCATTGAGTTGCATCCCTTAGAACCAATCATTAACTTTAAAATTAAGAGTTATAGGAGTTATGGTGATTTAAATTTGGTTGATGTCCACCCACTATTACAGATATTATGAAAAATGAAAAGAAATAAAAATTTTGTAAATGTTTAAAATTTAGATGTTAGTATATTTATATTAGTTTGTATATTGGGTTGTAGAATAAGCCTCTATGTTCAATAAATATTTATTTATTATGACATTATTTATTTATTTCTATAACTTGAAATTGCATGTAACTTTATCTATTACATTAATATTTTATGACATAAAGATAAACATTACAAATTTCATATACAAAATGAAATTTCATTCTTAAATGAAATATATAATTGCACCTAGTGTGGTTTGGTAGAGATGTTGTAATGTCTTATTTAACATTTTGACTCAATCAAAATAAAAATAAACATAAACATAAACATAAAAGTAATAATTATAATTAGATTCTTTGTGGGAGTAAAATAAGAAGTTAGGAAAATTGGGTTTCGGGAGGATGACCTAACGTGCGCACTCTTGCAGTAGCTGCCGCCTGCAACCTGCTTGAAGATCCTAGCGCACGCGATCCTGCTCCCTTCGACGCCTGCACCCTTCTTTGGATAGTCCCTCGACTGCTCGGATGGCCCCTCCAAAGGCTTCACCGGAGGAGGCAACACAACAACAAGCATTTTCGGCATTGATAAACTCCTTACCTCCTCAACGTGCTCTCCCTTCGATTTTCAAGCTTGTTAAAAAAATCGAGGCGTTACAGGTAGTCTCTCTCCCTCCTACTTTGCCTAGCATGGCTGCTCTTTCTCTGGCAGAAAAAGGACTTATAGGTCAATTTACAAGTCTCTGGCCCTCACCAAAAATGGTTCAGAGGTGGGTGGAAAAGAATTGGATAGATAAAATTCAAGGGAAAATTTCTATCATATTTTGTGGGCAGGGTTACTTTACCTTTCATTTTGAGACAAAGGAAGACAAGGATTTGATCTTCTGCAATGGACCTTACTTCATGGATTCCAGAGGTTTGTACTTAAACAAATGGACGCCGGACTTCGACCCGAAGCTAGATATCCCTAACGCAGTTCTTGTTTGGGTTCATCTCCCTCACCTCCCATTGCATTGCTGGGGAGACGAGTCAGTGCGTGCCATTGGAAATGCGGTCGGGAAATACATTGATAGGAGTGAGCCAAGAGATAACATGCAGGCATGTGGCCGTATTTGCATTGAAGTTGATCTCGGTAAAGGTCTTACGGAAGCCATCAAGCTCAAAGTTGATGACTGGTCGCACATTCAGCAACTCGACTATGAGCAGATCCCTTTCAAGTGTAAGGTATGTCATGAGTATGGTCATTTGATTAACCGTTGCACTAAGCTCTCTAATGTTGATAATAATCCGCAAGAAGAGCAATGGAAAATGGTCAAAAGGAAAAAAACAGCCCCTAGCCACAAACTATCCAATGAAGCTAGACCTTCCACTCAACACCCTCCCATCTCTCTTATTCCTTCTGCCCCACCCTCGTCCCCTCCTCCGTCTTCCCCTCATCCGCCCCAATCTCCTGGCCGCCAGCTGAACCCTCTTCCTTCTTCTCCCTCATCCAACCCCTTTCACGTCCTTTCATTTCTTGAAGATTCCCCTGCTCCTTTGAATCAATCTGAGCCTCCCTCTTCCCCCCATTCCATGATCATTCCCTCCTACCTCCCATCTGATCCACTCCCTCCTAGAATCACTCGAAGTAACTCCAAGGATCAAGGGCCCTCTCTAGATGTTCAAAAGAAGTCGGGAAGAAAGTCTTCCAAATAGCACAGGGATGAGAACGCACAAAAAGACATAGCTCTAGGACTCTAGAATCCTATAGAATCTTACATATAGGGATCAATAGATATGAAACAACAAGCAAAGATAAGGGAGGAAGAGCAACTCCTCAAATTACAATTTTGAAATGATTAAAATTCTTTCATGGAATAGCAGGGGACTTGGGCACCCCTCCAAAACCAACTCCCTAAAGGATCTTATAAATCAAAAGCAACCATCCATTATCTTATTGCAGGAAACAAAGCAGAGTAATTTAGAAATTAACAAGATCATTGACCATCATAAGCGCTATAAAGGATGTACATGTGAGGCCAGAGGGGCCTCAGGCGAGATTACTACTATTTGGAGTCAGGAAGAGTGGAACAGTGAAGCTGAAATAATAGAACAACATTGGATAAAGACAGTGTTGAAGAACAACATGAGCAAACAGTAGATTGTGATTTTCAATGTATACGCCCCTAACCATTACAGGGACAAAGAAGTTTGTTGGGATTCTCTCAACAAGAACATAATGGAAGAAGACAGCAGCAACATCATCTTAGGGGGTGATTTAAATTTAATTTTACATGCCAATGAAAAGCGTTGGGGAAGCTTTACGGCAAACCCATTTAGAAATCAGCTGGAAACCATAATGCACAACGGTGATCTGATTGACATCATTCCAAAAAACCGAAAATACACCTGGAGTAATCGCATATTGGGTAGCAACAATATAATGGAGAGACTGGATCAGTTTCTGGTTAATATATCCTTTCTTTCCACTTATTCAGTTGTCAATGCCACCATTCTGCCCTTTGCGGCCTCAGATCACTATCCAATTACTTTAGCTATGGATACGCACTACCCTCTTGGGCCTCTTCCATTCAAATACAATCATATTTGGAGCGATTATCAAGCAGCCAAAAGTCTAATTCAACAAACCTGGGGTCAACATGTTGAAGGATCTCCAGGCTTTATATGGGAAAACAAATTAAAAAATGTGAAAAAACGCTCAAAAATTGGGCAAAAACGCGGTATAATGAACCAGAGGAAAAAAAACGAGAGGTGAAAGCCAAAATTGAAGATCTTCAATGTGCAATAGAAAATCAAGAGTACCATCAGGATGAAAAGATTCAAGAAGAAAACCATTACAATCAGTTATGTAGTATTAAAAGAGAAGAGAAAGAAAAATGGCGTATAAAATCTAGGCAGACCTGGCTAAAAAGCGGAGATAAGAATACCTCTTTCTTTCATAAGCAAGCCATTGCTCGGAAAATCAAAAACAACATAACAACCATCATAGACAATGCAGGGACCCGACACACTGATCAAACAGCCATTAGAGGTGTTGCCTCGGACCATTTCAAGGAGCTCTTAAATGAAACAGGGGAGGAAGAACTCTATGATGACCTCCTGCAGCATTTATCAACCAAAATTACAGCAGATTTAAACAAAAAATTGACAGAAGAGATAAAAGAGGAAGAAATTAAGGAAGCAATTTGGCGCCTTCAGCCTAACAAGGCATCCGGACTGGATGGTTTCCCAATATGTTTTTATAGAGAATATTGGGATTTGATAAAAAAGGATCTCATAAAATACTTCAAATGGATTCAAAGAAAAGGCAAAATAGGAAGCTTTACAAACTCAACACACTTGGCCCTCATTCCAAAGGAGAACCACCCTTCTAATTTCTCCCGCTTCAGGCCAATATCACTATGTAACTCATCCTATAAAATCTTCACAAAAATCCTTGCTTCCCCTCTCAAACCTCTCCTACCGATGTTGATTTCTGAAAACCAAGGAGGCTTTATGGCTAACAGGAAAATCTCAGATTCCATTCTCTTGGTTCAGGCAGCCATCCATTCTAGCCATTCCAGGAATGAAAAGGGCTTCATTCTGAAATTGGACTTGGCCAATGCCTTTGACAGGGTAAGGCATTCTTTTCTTTTTGCGGTTCTCCAAAAAATGGGTTTCTCTCCCTTCTTTCTTGATATCATAAGAGCTTGTATCTCTGGACCTTGGATTGCTCCCCTTATCAATGGCAGACCTGGACCTTCCTTTTGATCCTCAAGAGGATTAAGGCAAGGTTGCCCCTTATCCCCTTACCTTTTCCTCTTAATGGCAGAGTCTTTCAGCTGTGCACTTGACCACAAGAGGCAGGCAGGCCTTATCACAGGTATTAAATTTGAAGATGGAGTAAAAAATGTCAACCATTCCCAATTCGCTGACGATACTCTGTTGATGGGTGGGGCGACCACAATCATAGCTCAAAGATTCAAATCCTTGCTATATCAATTCATGAGATACTCAAGGGGCTAGATTAACCATCTCAAAAGTTGTATTTATGGATGGAATGCTTCAGCTCAAACGATTCAAAGCATTGCCACCATTTTTGGTTTTCCTTGCAAGTTAAATTGGGACTATTTCAGCTACCTGGGAATGTCGATGAGTATAGGGAATGCAAGGGCAGATGTTTGGGAATTAACCTTAGACAAAATGAAAAGAAAAGTCTAGAAGTGGGGAACTTCTTGGCTCAATCTAGCTGGGCGGCTGGTGCTCCTCAAATCGGGTCTTTCCTCTCTTCCCCTCTATCAATTTTCCCTGGCATAAGCTCTAGCTTCTTTTCTTCGCAAAATGGACAATGTTCTCAGATTCTTTCTTTGGCAGGGAGGGAAAAATGAGAAGAAAAAATTCAACTTGGTTGGATGGAAACAAGTCATCCAAAACCAAGAGAAAGGAGGCCTTGGCATTAGATCCCCAACTCTCATGAATTTAGCCTTTAGCGGAAAGTTGATATGGAGACTCATGGAAAGCCAAACAGCCTGGTGGAAAAAATTCTTGGAGACAAAATACCTCAGCCAACCAAGGCAGCATCTGCTTATGGCCGAGATTCCCAACAGAAACTGCACAAAGATTTGGAAGCTATGTAAAAAAGCCATCACATTCATGGCGCAAAACGTTTCCAAGGTGCCTAAAGGAGGTAAGAAAGTCAACATCAACACTGATAAAATCATGGGAAATCCACCAATCAACAGCCTCCCAGGTATGGATTCAATAATTCACTTCCTCCAAAGTAAAGGTATATGCAATTTAGACCAAATTTCTCATTGGGATGCAATATCTCATGCTTGGATGTGATGGAATTTTCCTCCCATCCTTCAACGCCTCAAAGGCAGCTTTGACAACTTTTGTAAACATCTACACAACATTGCTCCCACTTTTAAAAACGACAAGGATGAATTTAGATGGGACCCCACAGGCACCAACTACATAATTCAAGCAAGCTATGATTATTTAAACAACAAGGAACACCCAACACCAACATGGATACATTGGAAGATTTTAAGGAAAGCAGAAGCAATTCCTAAGGTAAAATTCTTCATGTGGACTCTCTCGAAAGAAAAAACTCTCACTGCAGAGAACCTTAAAAAATAGGTATTGTTGGACCCTCCAGATGTCCTAATTGCCAAGAAGTAGAGGAGTCTATACAACATCTTTTTATCTCATGTCCTTTCGTAGTCTCTTGTTGGAGCAGCATCAATCCTTCAACGCCCCCCATCTGGAATCCTGAGCACTCCATTGGCGAAGCTCTAAATAATTGGAAACAAAATTACCCCTAGCAATCCATGAAACACAACCCTACTAAGAGAGTGTGGGATGCCCTCCCATTTTCTCTTTTATGGAGGATTTGGATTGCCTGGAACAACATGATATTTAGAGATAAAGAGACTTCAATCAGGCATCTTTGTATCAAGGCAAAAAGTCTAGCGATTGAAACTATTGCTTCTAAGATCATAAAAAAAATTGACATAACTAGTCTATGGGCTGAGGAAAAAGATTTCATAATAAATTTAATAGACAAGATTAGTATCCTCCCAGTAGTGAAAGTCTGCAACAATCTGGGCAAAGCTATCAGTCACAGATGGAAAATTCGATTAAAGTAGGATGACTTCAATAATTGGCTTCGCTCAAGTAACTCCCACTTCTTGTTCTTTGACGGTGCTTCTAAATCAAATCCGGGAGGTACAGGAGCAGGGGGCATTACCTCCAGTCCTTATGGTGAATCCTTAGTCTCCTTTGAATGGGGATTGGGGATCCTCTTGAACAACAGGGCTGAAACTTTGGCCCTCTATCAAGGCGTTCTTCAGTTATAGGCTTAGGGAATCAAAAAATCCCTCATCTTCAGGGACTCTGCCATCATTATTAATTTAATGAACAACAAGCGGAAAGCTTCCAATATTTTCTTGCAACAAACCATCAGTAGATGCAAAGTCTTGATAGCCCATGATCAGGAATTCCATTTCTATCACATTCTTCGTTCCATTAACCGTGAGCTGACAAACGGGCAAGTCAAGCTTGCTCTCGGCCTAAAGGAAGCATTCTCTATAACAATGAGGACTCACATCATTTCATCTCTTGATTTTCATGATTGTTTTAATTTGTTTATATCATATGACCCGCATTTCTGCCAAGATGTGCCCTGACCAAATCCACAGTAATCACAACGCCCTCAGTCGCAAGCTGTCCAAAATCCCTTTGTATCTCACTATAGATTTTGTTGTTCCTCTGAATCTAAGCTATTCCTGTGAAATATGTGATCACCCAAGCTCCTTTCACGTGATCTGGTACTTCATGGGCCTCTTCCCGTCTATTATTTATTCCGGGAAGCCTCCCCCTCATTCGCAAGCCCCCATCTTCATGCTCGTTGACCCCTCTACTCTCATTTCCTTGGTTATCAGTCGGCTTACGATATCTACTAATGTTTTCGCTTCATTTCACAGGCTCCTTAACGCTTGATCCTTCTTCTCTGCTTCTATAAGAATCGCCATTTTATCTCATCGCATTTCTGTTTTGCTCATTCATGCTTCCTCACACCCAGCATTAGCCCCTGCTTTAAAGTCTGATACTCCCTTTAGCTCTGTCCCCGAGTTTCTGAGACTTCTTCTTTCAGTTTCGCTCTAGGCTAGTTCTGAAGCTCTTTGGATGGACCACAGTGAAGATTGTCTTCATTGTCACAATTTACAAGCTGAACTTGAGCAAGTTAGAATGCATCAGCGTCTCTTGGATGAAAAAATCGATGTTGCTACAAGGATTATCACAACCAAATATGAGGTCGATCTCAACCTCTTCCTTCATCACATCTCTTCTCTACAGGAGCAATTCAACGCTCTAACAAATATCTGTGCACACATTCAGGAGTCTATCGATATGCTCAAGTTTATGATGGATAAGATCAATGCCCCAAGTACTAGTTCCTCTAGTATAAATATTGTAGAAGCTGACAACCACCCAGAGGACTCCAATGCTCGAGAGATTAGTCACATAAGTATAGATTAAATGTTTTGTAAAGTCAGTTTGCTTTTGTCACAGTTTGTCTGAATTTATAGTTGTGTTAGAACCTTTCAAATTAAATCAATGGAATGCTTCAATGTAACTCAACTGCAAGCTCATCCTATGAGCTCTTCTCTTGTAACACTGGAGCTTAGTCTCCCCTTCCTTTCTTGAATACATTTAGCAGCCGATTTTTTGAAAAAATAAATAAATTATAATTATAATTAAAAATTAAACCAACCTAGATCCATGTTAATTCTGGATATACCAAGTGTTCAAAGAGAACAAATATATCGAGATGAAAATATTTCATAAGACATTAACAAAATATTGAAGCATATGATATGAAAAAAAAATACAAATTTCATGCATTAAAACAAAATTGAATTTGTAAATGAAATCTTTAATTTAAACCTTACAAAAAACATTAAACAAAATTAAATTATAAGTTGAAGTTCATGATATGGCAAACACATTGAAAAGGTGAATGAATTTATCCTTAAATATGTTAATTGTGCCAAGAAGCATGCTCCAACCTAGTATGGAAGAGATGTTGTAATGCCATGTCTTGAAGAGTCCTATATGTAAACAAAAATAATAATAATAATAATAATAAAAATTAACCATACATCAAAATAAAAATAATTTATTGACCCATGGTATTCATGTGGAATATAGCTTATTTAAAGGGGAAATTAGTAGGTTAGGTCCATCTAAAATTTGGATATACAAAGTGCCTAGAGGGATCAGATCTGTTTTCACTCTAAAAAAGGTTTGCAACTCAAGAGATTTGATCCCTCTCAATGCTTGGTAGATCTGGAGTTAAGATGGATCTAGGCTAGTATTTACATCAAGCATAATGCCCTCAAACACAATCATACAAAGAGTTTTTAAAATTATGTTTATATAATATATTTTAAAGTATATGTAATCAAATTTTTAGCAATATATACTTCAAATATTGTAATTTAAATATAAATAATAAAATAGTTTAAATTGTAAATTAATATAATTTCACATTTGGGTGTTGTAGAGTGCTCATCAGTTGGAGAGGAAATAGCCTTGGACATTTGAACTAGGGTTTCTTGTTTTAGTCGTTCTAAAATCTCATGGTTCCCCTTTCCTTCAAGAATGTGGTGGTATGTCGAGCATCATGGAAAACATCTCACAAAACCAACAATCTCAATGCACATATAAATTTCATTCCTAGTGCAGCAATCTACTCAAAATGAGAAAGAGAAAGATAAGGTCGATCTGGAACAAGTATGTCAATAGGGGAAGGAGGCCACAAACTTAAGCTCAAGCTCCATGTAATCTACAAAAACCCCAAATTTGAAATCATTTCAAAAAAAGTAGGAGAAAAGATTTGGTACATGAAGAATCACGTGCTAATCTATAAATTCATCGACATTTGACCATCAAAGAGACTACTCTTTGGATGGATATGAAAATATTGGTAATTGAGAGGGGATGAAGAACTTAAATTGGACTCAAAATGTGTCTTCAAATTTAATTTCAATAATGTGAAAGATAGGGACAAGATATTCTAGGGAAGACCATATTTGTTTAATTCGGTACGGGTATATATGAAACCTTGGGAAGAAATATTTAACCCTAACAAATAAGATTTCAACTCAACACCAATTTTACTCATTCTATACTCATTTCCATAAGAATTTTAAGACCAAGATACACTGGAAGATATAGGTAATGTCATTAGTTCATTTATAATGGCGTTTGAAATAGGTCGATACATATCATATGCACAATGATGTGTGTATTTACATTTAACTAAACCACTCAAATCAAGTATCTAGATTAGTTACCATGATGAAATCTAGAAGGGACCTATATAGATTATGAACAAATTCCTTTACATGTTGAAAACATCATGAATATGGACACATTTTCAAGTAATGCCCACTAACTATAATCAACAGCCTACACAAAATACTTAGCCAATGAAAGAGGATGGCTTTGTAAAGGTCACAAATAGTAAGAAAACTACTAGAAAAGGGATGCAAGATCCTTCAAATTGAGGGAATAAAAGTGGAAACTGCTACATAATTCTTCAATAAGAGTAGGAAAATCAACAAGAAGGTGGGGTGAAACACTGAGAATAAATGATGATCTAGATGGCCTGAAGAGTAGGACCACAAACCCATGATCTAAGAGGGAAGAGGAAAGATAAACGTAAGTCGGGTTAGTTGGCACCTTTAATTTATTTTTGGTGCAAATACTAAGAAAAAGAAGAGGTGCCCATGAGAAGTTATAACAAGGAAATTGCACAACATTGTTGGGGTTGGATTTTCCTCTTGGGAAAGCACATGAGAAGTGCTATAAAGGCTTGAAAAATGGATGGAATCAAATTCACTAGGAAGCTAAAGTATGGTTTGGAGGAGCTTAATATATTCTAAGGAAAATGAGAATGAGTTCTTACCATGAATTGGCTGAGAAACCACTCAAGGAGTTGGCTAAATAGTTGATAAACCACCTAATTTTATAAGTAATCTATGTCCTCTTTGAGCTAAATATGACCCTCCACTAAAACTATTGAAGAAATTCCCCTTAGATCATGAATTTGGCTTGGAGGTGACTACTGTAAATTATTCTAGCTGCAATGAGTCTAAGGTTCGATGGAAAATCAAAATCTCATCTTCAGTTTGGCCATTTGTTTTATTGTAAGTGAATACATTTAGTTGAGAGTTGTGAAATTTAAATTTTCCCTTTGAATGAATGAGATTGAGATTCCTTTGGTAGTTCCCGAACATGCAATATCCATTTCTATCCTAGAGAGTGTGAGCTTATAGAACCAATAGATGAATATGATGTATTAGAAAGAACAATTACTAGATATAGTGGTCTGGTTTCCCTAAAACTATAACATTTTTCCCTCTCATCTTGATTCTTTATCACGATCTAATTTATTCTTATATGTTTTCATCATTCTCTCATTTTTCAAGAGCATTTTTCTTGTCATCTTTAGAGATAACTAGGGAAATATTTATAAAGGATCGATCTAGTGATCAGGATTCAAAGGATCATGGCAATGAATACGACTTATGTTAATTCAAGTTATTCTTCTAAAAAAGAATTAGATGAAAAAGTGAATAGATAAATGGTCCAAATAGAAATTATTTGGAATGATTGAATATCTAGGAATTCATTGTGTATCTCTAAGAAATGTTACATGGTTGTAAGATGTTGGTGAATGAGGTTTATTGATGGAAATGCCTGAATGCTTTGTAGTTTTTCTTATAAGCTCTGTCATGAATTTGTAAGTTAAATGCATGAAGCCTCTTTATAATGTATGTGTATATCTTGTTATTGTTTGATGTGCAAATAATTGCTTAGATTAGTAGCAAGGGATGAATTTTTTCCTTTGTGGAAATGAAAGGTTGATTCTTAGAAATGTTTGTGATTTAATATGGAATTTGACTTCCTACACACTTGAGTAATATTGACTTCCTATAAGATTTCTAGTTAATTGAATGAATTTTGGCATGCATTCATGATCTTGTTTATGTTTATGCATTTGTAAAGATTTTTGAACCATTATGAGTTTGAAATTAGCCCAATGGGCTTAAGTATGAATTAAGGGATAAATTTCTACCAAGTTTATTTTATGTAATTAACAAATTTGGCCTTTCGGGTATTATTATCAGCTACTCTCTCTCTCTCTCTCTCTCTCTCTCTCTCTCTCTCTCTCTCTCTCAGGAGGGATAGCTCCAACAACATTTATACATATATGGTCGAGCAGAGGCTGAGCCTTAAGGCGTTAAGGGGTTTGGCCCTTGAGATGCAATTGACCATGTGTGGTATACTATTGTGACCTAGTGCTAAGAGCAGAGGGAACCCCAAACATACACATAAACATATGTCACGAGGGCTAAAAGTCCAGGGTTGTTAGGAGAAAAGGGGCTTGAGCTTATGCACCCATGCAAATAGGCGATAGATCCAAGTGCTAAGGAGGTCTCAGTAATGGAAGGGGAGCCAGTTGTCAAGTAACATGAATTTTTCTATCCTATAGGAATTACCTCGACAATTTTGAAGGGATACCAAAGCATTCCCGCTAGTATTAAAAATTTGGGATGATGTGGTGCAGTGGGGTCGCTTTCCTGACATTCAGTGAAGTAGGGCGTAGGACCTCAAGTTTATTTATAACATGAAAGTAAATTTTACCATGCAACGAAGGATTGGGTGGGACCCATAACTAGTATGGTAGACGATTTGGCCTCAAAATAATGTGGCAACCTGTAAAGTAGGACACATGTAATGTGGAATTGTGGTCATTGAGGGGTCTTGTAGCCTGTAAATAGGTGACACGTGTCACTTTCAGAGTGGAGCCACATGGATGGTGTGACATCACCCCAATGGTAAAACCTATTCATGTCACCTCGATGCCTTGACCTCAATGATTTCTTGTGGAGTTGGGTGTAATCACCTGAGATTTTATTCTCAAGGTGAGGTGGCAGTAGTGGGGCCCATATGTATAGGTGTAAGGGGGCTTGACCCATGTGATTGGTTGAAGTAGAGTTGACATGGTGACATGACAGGGCCCTTCCGTGTAACCCCGGTTGGTTTGAATACATCACAGATTGGTATCAGCCAAAACAATATGACATTGGTGGAGCCTGAGCGTGCAATAATAGAAAATTGGTGTTGTACACATTATAGGAGGGTCCATAGGCAATCCACATAACCCAATCGTCTCTTCCCTGGTAGTTTCAACGGGGCATTGTAAATTAACCCGCCAATATTTTATTCACAAGGTGATGTGGCCTTAGAGGAGCCTACATTCGCGTAACTCACATATGTTCATTCATTTGGAAGGGTCTTATGAACTATGGAAAGGTGTAACGTGACATGGTATGAGAAAGTCGACAATTGGGTAGTGTTTCCATGTGGCGATGATGTGGCAATAAATAAGGTACCCATTTAGGTGCCTAGGGGGACCATGTGGGTGCCACATGGCAGGTCAGATGATGTGGCACTATCTAATAGGTTAATTTTAATCAACCATATATTTTGATCTAAGAGACATATTGAAGAAAAATTTATATCATTGGAAAGGTCTCAATGAGATTAATGCAACACCATTATCCATTTTAATTTTTTAGAAAGTTAAGAAAGATAAAAAAAATTAGACCCCATTTCCATAACTAAACTTTACAGATTGAGTCATCAAAGTACCTTCCTCCTTCTACCGTTAGTAGGGGGTGTGTTACAAATTGGTATTAGAGCTTCCAGGTTCAACACTTGGACTAAATGAGCTCTATCACAAAGGAAATGAAGGTATAGTATTTGTGATTCTATTAGATAGTCAAGTCATTTGATAATTACTTGTTGAAGGTGTTGGTTATAGCACTATGATCATGGCTTGTATATTGATTTTTTTTTGCTTGAATAGATAATACACCACCCAAGGTGCTTGTTGTTGGGCTAATAAACCACTCTTAGAGTGCTTGTCACAGCTGATAAGCCACCTATAATAAAAATATTATGTGGAGTTTCCTCTAGGTACTAGCTAGGGCTAAGAAACCACATGAAAAAGGGTGTTTGCTGAAAAAGGGATGATCAACCACCCAGGGTGCTTGTTGTGGGTTGATAAACCACTCATAGAGTGCTTGACATAACTAATAAATCAATCATTGTCATCAAATTTTTCTATGCTTGACTAAATGATGTAGAAATTTTGAATAATTTAACACATATTCAACAGAGATTATCCTGATCATGTACTATTGCAGAAAACATACACAATACATAAGCTCCTCTACGTTGATCATCAATATAGCAGCATCAATAACAATAAAACATCAAGAGCATTCACACATTAACACAGTATGTATCCCGGGGAAAGCATCTCGCTAAAAACCCCAACTATCTGTATATTAATGATTGAGTCATGTAACATTACAAAGTATAATGCTTATCACAAGCAATCCAGTACCAGCTCCACCTGTTACACACAATACAGCTCAGATCTGAATCAGTCATTGACTCGGATCTCTTCCGCTACTTGCCTGCCTCCTCTGCTCAATACCTGCATGAGAATGATGATAATACCAAGGCAGCCACATCTGTCCTTGGCTAAATCATGTGAGAACAAGCTACAATACGTGCAAACTCATTGGCATACTCAATCCCCTGATTTGTGCAAGATCTGGTGCAAAACTATAGTCACAACTGATAGCAATCTGATTCTCTAACACCTGTCCCTGCTGAACTGAACATGCACTGACATGCAACTGAGTTAACTGATGTATTCATTAGTTGTATTATGAGTTAATAACTTGTGAATTAATTAATAACTAATTCACCCAACTCACCTCTAGTCTATTTGCCAGTTAGACTAAATACAACCAGTTTAACAAAGCTAAACTGAACACAACTCCATCAACTGCACCTCCAGTCCACTAAACTCAACTCACTTGAGCTCTAACTGAAGTCATGCATGCAAATATTCAACTAACCCATAAGAACCACGTATTTCCTTCATGCAATTGCATGTGCCACATCCGTAGCTCGAACTGAAGTGCTCCAAGAGAATAAGATTAAGTTTATAGTCCAAATATCATTGTGAGATAATAATATTTGACTTTTCTATTTTTGACAGCCAGTCTAAAAATAGACTTGATCACTCACACTGTGATTACTCACACTTTCATCAAAAATAGAAGTCCATCTATTTTTCCCAACTTGATCAATCATCCATAAACAGCAACCTGCAATCCATAGACATGATCCATATGTCTAAAAATAGACATAGTCTAAAAATAGACTTGCACCAAAAATATCCTGCGGGCCCACTTAGTGAAGGTGACTCTTTTCACTAAGCTCCATCATCTTGTTGCAATCTCAACATTGATCATCTCGGACTATACTCAGGATTTTATTTTGTTTCATTTGACTCAGATCATACTATGGCAACGGTCTTGATGTAGAAAAGAGACCAGCTCGAGAAGCCAATTGCATTTTTTAGCAGAACCATAAGGGATGCGGCATTGAAGTACAACATTATTGAAAAACAGGCTCTTGCTTTGGTGAAGGCATTGAAAGCCTTTCGAGTCTATATTTTGCATTCCCACATTGTTATAGACATTTTTGGGCACTGCAACCCCAATCATAAATGTCCATAATCTGAGGGCTCCTAAGTCCCTAAAAGTGTTGCTTCACTACCTAAAGGAACAAGGTCAGCTAATTACATCATCTATTAGAAGTTCTCCACTAAAAACTGCTAAGAAATGGTCAAAACTGGACCATATTGAATACACAGTGCAGAGGGTGGGATGCATATCACCTTCCCAATGTAAAGGGTGTGATGCATATTGAATGGCCCCTCTGTAGGGTGCAATGGGCGAGAATGGACAAATGGTAGAGACAGTTTGCGAGGTGGAAGATCATGGAATCTTCTAGAAACTTCCCCTCTGACACTTGCCTCTCTATTTTAGACCAGGGATGAGTAAGAGATCATCAGTCTCCAAGTGGAATCAAGAACTATTAGAGAGAGGACACTAATCAAAACCCCAAAAGATGACTCACCCCCCTACAATCATCTATAAATGTATCCCTCATCACAGAGATCCAGAGGCTTGAATCTTGTATCTTGTAGAGAAGTGTTGTTTTTTTTCTGGTGAAACTTCATAGTGTTGGGTGATCTAAGCTTTACTTGAGGTGAAGAAGGGCTTTCTTGCTGGAGGATGATGCTGGGTCAGAACTATTGGTTGTAATCTTCTTGCTATTCTTGATATTAATAAAGCTATTCAAGTTTTCCTCCATATTCTTGTATGTTTGATTATATAGGCATTTGTATGGTTAATACATATCTGGTCCTATGTTATTTATGAATATAGATGTTTTTTCTTCGATAGTAGTATGCTACTTTGATTCCACAGGTGCTCTTTGAAGCTGGGCAGACAAAGAAGAAGCGGCAAAGATCTATCAAGAAGGAGAGGAATCAAGTAAGGAACCAAGTGCAATACTAAGGTTGGTGTCCTTTGTTCCACTCTTATCTATTTTCATAAAGGAAAATGAAAGTAGTCTTTACTTGTTTGTTTCTAAGATAGCTACCAATCTTAGTGGGAATAGCAGCTCCGAGTGGACA
>APFE030134157.1:0-19395 GCA_000404065.3 Pinus taeda
AGCAAAAGGGTCTATCCAATTTAGTGACAAGCAACCAAAAACTGTTATCACATCAACAGTATGCTCATCGGGTGAACATGTATGTAACATATCAGATCACTGCATCATCCAATAGCTCAGAAAACATAGGACCTCCTTCCGGACAGAGCTTGTATGACAAATTGGAGAACTTGTTTTTTATAGAACATGAAATAAATCATCTTTCTGAAGTCAAGCCTAACTTTTACAGGTATACTGATGCTGATGAAATACTTGTAAAAGTACAAAGACATCAATTGCCTACAGAACAGTGGTAGAAAAGTATGCTAGAAGTCTTGCCTAAGTAAATTTGGATCTCTTTTCTTATTATCACTCGGTCAAAGAGCAAGACATGTGGCAGATATGAAGGAAGGAGCTCAAGCGAGGATCAGGACACATTAAAGATGAATCAAGAGCAGGTGAACAGATCAGGACAACAGTGTAGGAAGGCAAATCAAGGACATAACTACCAGCCAAATTCCTGGGTGAAAAGTCTAAAATATCTTGTCAATTAAAGCAGCTAGCACAGCCACAATAACTCCTACCTTTATTTTTTCATTTATTTCTCTGACAAAGTAGCTGAAGGAAGTTATTGCTCCTTATATTATCCTCAAGATATTTTGTAAACTCTCTTTTTGTATAAATACCCCCCCAAGGAAAGTATTCATGGTTGGTGATCCTCCTATTGAACTGCATTGTAACTCAGAAATTTATTAATACAAAGGGCATTGAAATGCATTGTTGTTGGACCTTCTGAACATGGATGTGATGATTCTAGACTCTGCTACAGAACTCTTGTGTCTTTCTCTGGCTCAATAAGTTATTCTAACTATGTTTTTGTGTTTTCTTTGTTTGCAAATCTCATATATGTTTCATAACCTTAACAACAGGGAAAAAGAATAGCCCAGAACTTGTTTAAATACACTTGGTGTTCAATTCTTGCTGTTATTTACGTTTTCTTCACAATTAGCATAAATAGAAATTCTTAAATTCTTTTGTTTCTACTAATTCCTTCATTCTGAACATTGTCAAGGAATTATTCACTGCTCGAAAATATTCAAGCACCTTCCCTCTGCCACCGTGATAAAGGATTCTTGATTGCCCTTTATCCCTTGGCCTACATCCCATCAATCACTAGCTTTCAATATTGTTCCAAACTAATTATCTTTCTCTGTAGTATTGCCCATCATCACAGAAACACACTCAACAATCCATCTTCATAGACTCCATTCCCCAATGGAATTAACTCTTTCAGACTTGCATCCTACCTCTATTTGAAATCACCATCCAAACCCATTTAAAACAAACCTCTGCAGATCATAACTAGCATAAAAACTTCAAATAAACAAAGTTAAATTATATAGGGAAAGCCCTCTCTAGATGCAGTTTGGCTAGAAATTGCATCTAAAAGATTGGTTACTGGTTACCTCGGCCGTACTCCCTTTTCTCACAAGTTTTGGGGAACAACCTGAGTGATAACAATCACTACCATCTCAGGGTGCACAAACTTGGTTCCTACATCCCCCCATACTACTTTGGGTGAGACTTCAGTCTGCACTCTGCAGATTGATGCCGAAAGGGCTAGTAGTGTAGGGATTTTCTTAGCTAATTAAAGCTGAACCTAGGTCAATGCCAATCAAGCCAAAAAATGGTTCCGTTTTGAGGATGGAGATCTGCATAAAGAGGTGTGATGTCGCATCACTCAAATCCAAGAAAGAAGGAGATCAGAGACTGGTTGGATAGAAAAATCCATGAATTCGTGGAAAAAAGAACAGGAATCCATGATTAATGAAAGAACAGTAGTTGGATAGATATCTGTACACAGAGATACATGACATCTTCTTCTATTCCTTCCCAGTCAAATTGTATGAGTGGATCACGAGATTGGCATACGACCAAGGAAGGTGGAGGCTTGACAGTCCAATAGTCTGGACCCTTGAGTTAGTGCGGAGATTAGAAGCCTCTCAAGATAAGATCACATGCATTGTTGATCATTAGATGGGTCGTATTATAGGAGGGTTAATGATAGACTTCATGGTCGATACCTCGGTCAATTTCAACAAAGCAGCGCCACTTCTTCAATGGGCCACAAGGTAAGTATTTAAGGTATACCTAGATTAAGATGCTCTTATGTGAAAAGTAGGCTATGAAATTACCTTGATATTTGGGGCTACGCAAAGTGGAAAGAACTTCAGGAACAAAGGAAAAATAGGCCCTGAATATAGCCCACGAATTGAACCTCCTCTGAGTGATGATGAGGAAGTAGCACAGGCTTCTCCATAGAGCGTTGTTCAATTGATAAAGCAAGGGTTCCCATGAATACCACATCCATCCAGACCACCTCCATCTTCACATCCAGCACATACACCTTTGCCTACACCCCCGCCACCTTCGCCTCCATTCAGTATGGTGAACTCAGTAAAACTACTAGTGTTCAAGGACTTGGGAAATGAGGATTTGGACTCGTTTTTGTTCATCACAAAGGTTGTATGGGAAGCTTAGCATAACACGGATGATCAAATGAAGAAAGCAACGTTGGTTAGTGCTTTTCAAGAGCGTGTGCTAATGTGGTACATTAAGTATTGTACTGATAACTCGATGTCTGTGTTGGCAGATATCCAGACCGCGATGAATAAGGAATTCAGTAGACCTAAGTCTGAAGTGCAATTAATTATGGGATTTAGAGAGATCATGATGAAGTTTGGAGAGACACCCTAACATCTGGATCATAGATTGAAGTGTACAATCCGCAAAACTAACATGAATCTGACAGATGGGTAGCACCGTGAATATTTTATGGTTTCACTCCTGCCTCCTCTAAGGGTTGTGCTATCACAACAAAATATTGGCACCCAGGTGGAAGCCCTGGAAATTGCGATGAGATTACATGGCACACCAATGTAAGATGCTAATCTAGGGGTTCAGCAGATTCATGTGCATTTGTAGAAACTTTGCCTAGAAATGTAGAGTCTGAAGAAAGATAGAACAACTAGGCAAAATGTGCGCGAAGAAGTTTTGTGGCTGAAGAGCAAAGGCCAGGGGCATGACAAAGATCATTGTCCAATCTTCGCAAATTATGTTAAAGTAGGGGTACCAATACCTTTGAGGCCGGAAGCTCTAGCAGGGCCAAGTACATGACCTATGCTATGGTGTGCTATCTATCAGGTAGCTGGAAAATATGCAACAGACAATTTCCATTTGCTACAGAAATTCGTACAGACACCACAACAGATCTTCTGCAACTTCTGTCAATCAGTGGGTCATGATGAGCACAATTGTCGTAGTTACGAATTAATGATGGATAGAACACCTGCATATAGGGTGTAGGTAGAAACCCAGCCTCTGGACCAAGATGCTGCAGGAGTGGGAGGCAAATATCAGGGGCACGGACGAGGCTGAGGTGGAGGAGGACCTTGTAGAGGTCAGTGGTAGGTCATTTTTTACAACTTTGGAGGACTGGGACACTACCTGTTATCACTGAAAATACTATTGCCAAAAAATTGTTTAGCCTAGCCTAAGGACAAGGTGTTTTTGCAGTGCAGGAATACTTTTTAACAGTTTCGCAGCGCATAATGTTCAAGTGTTTTCGTAGCGTAAACTGAAATCAGAGTTTGAGCTTTGGCTTCGAATTCCTTTTCCAAAAATAAATATTTAAATTCTTTGCATGTATCTGTTATATCATCCTTTTCCCTTGTGAATTGGGCTGAAAGGAAGTTGGAAACAGAAATGGTTAAGGTATTGATTCTTCATTATTGGTCAACCACATACTTGCTTTTAAGTATGAAGTTACTTTGGTTGGTCTACTGCCTTTCTACTCATGTTATGCAGCTTGGCGGATATGACAGCACATCCTTGTCTGAATCTGAGCAAGCACATCAGGCCAAGAAAGATCTAGCAGACCATAAGGTCATTGAGCATCACGTATGAGTGTAGAGGAGACTAGCATGAGCTCTCCAAGATCATCCATCCAGTTAGTTATGAACTGCTTAGTGCATGGAGATCAGTCTGTATCAGGTGGCAAAGCGATGTCAATCCTACAGGAGTTCAATTTCAATTCCAAGCAATTACTCATCGTGTATCAATGTGGGATATGCATGGTTCCAGGAGGGATGTTTTAAAATTGGTGGTTGCAGCACCACCTCCCAAATCATTGTTTTAGTTGAATGATGCAGTTTCAAGCAGTGTTAAAATTTTCAATCAGCAATTAAGGGAAGAGAAATCGTAACTGCGCATTTGCTATAATATGACATGAGAGATAAAGGTATCAGATGAACAGTTTGGGGAAGGAAAACTGAAATTAGAATTGCGCAATCCACGTTCCCACAAGCTCTGCATCACAAGGAATTTGCCTGAAGAGCTATATGGTACCATACTCATGTGTACGAAAGATAATTAACCTGTACAAAAGGATCCTATGATCTATAAATTTTGCAATTCCTTAGATAGCTACCGTGCAGAGAAATTGTGATCCCTGCGAAATTAGAATTCTTCAGGGCTAGGAATCGTTAAAGAAACTCTATGTCATTGGGCAAATCGTGGTCTTCATGTGAAGTACAGTCAGTGAGAGAAAATAATGAATTCATGAGTTTCGGTTCCTCCCTGACGATGGCATTCTTTCTCCCATGCATCTATGTGTTGATTCAACATCTCTCCAAATTGTGCCAGGGTCTCATTAAGAATTGGAAGGAGACTCTTCTCTATCTTTACAACAGGGCTTCTTGTCTCAAGGTTGTTTACCGCCTGCAACTTGCAATATAATATGTTAGCTTCTAATTGTATAAATTTTCTTATCAACGAAGATTGCGTGAAAGCTCTCAGAGTACTCAGGCAGCTGAGGAGCGTGCTCGGAGGTTTCAAATGGGGGTGCTCTGTCATAAAAAAGGTATGAATTCAAATATCCCCGGCCATCAAAGCCTGAGGCGCCACGAATTTATAAAGCTCATAAAGGAATGAGTGGCATAGAACCACGTGTAACATCATAGGTGGAGTTTACGGAAAATGTACTCCCTCGCATAAAAGCAAACAATTACAACACAGTTCATTTGATGGCGGTGGCAGAGCATTTTTATTATGGATCATTTGGATATCATGTCATAAGCTTTTTGTTCCCAGTAGTCGGTCAGGCACACCAGAGGTCCATAGAGCAATTAGTGATTGCAGAGAAACTGGAATTCGCGTGTTGGTTATTACAGGTGATGACAAGAATACAACAGAAAGCCATATGTCATGAGATTGGGATTTTTGAGCCAGCTTTATTTTGTACAGTAAAATATTGGTGACAACAATTCGAAATTGGTTGTCGAATTGGATAGAAACCCTGCTTAATTCGCAGTGCAAATAGCTGGAAAACTTATGAAGTCTGTTCAGTACAGTGGATACGAGGGAGGCGCTGGCGCTCTCTAGTTCGTGGATGTTCCAATCCCCGCTCCAAAGAAAGGTGAATTATTGATTAAGTTGGAGGCAACTAGTCTGAATTCGGTAAATGGGAAAATACAAAAGGGAGAGCTTCGTCTTTTCCTTCCACCAAAATTTCCTTTTATCCCTGCGGTGGATTCTTCTAGTGAGGTTATCTCAGTGGGACCTGGGGTCAATGATTTTACTACGGGTGACAAAGTTAATGAAGGTGCCCTTGCTGAATATGTTGTTGCACCAATCAAGACAACTGCGAAGAGACCTCCAGGGGTTTTTGCCGAGACTGCTGCAGCCTTGCCTATAGCTGGTTTAACTAAATTGCAAGCAGTCCGGGTTTCTGCAGGTGTTAAGCTCGATGGAAGTGGGAAGGAAATAAATCTACTTATTACAGCTGTTTCAGGAGGTGTTGGACATTATGCTGTGCAGATAGCAAAGCGGGGTAGAACACATGTTACTGCCACTTGTGGAGCCCGCAATGTAAGCCTAGTGGAGGAATTAGGAGCGGATGAAGTCTTGAACTACAAGACACCAGAAGGTGCAGCCTTAAAGAGTCCCTCAGGGCGCAAGTACGATGCTGTGATTCATGATACCTCAAATATACCATGCAAATTGTGCTATTCATAGTTTCAGGGAACAACAAAGATTTGGCGTTAATGGTGAACCTGGTAAATGAAGGAAAAGTGAAAACCATTATCGATTCAAAACATCCTGTGGAGAAGGCAGCAGATGCCTGGGCTTCTCATATATTATAAATTATAATATAATCTAGTGCTATGACAACCACAGTTGTTCTGAAGGTTATCTGAATATCTCGATCACTGTTCCAAAGAGGAGTTGATGATCATAAAATCATAATGCAGACAATCCAAATGAGAACATGAAAATTTGTGGCCTTAGAAAAGGAAGTTCAAGTTTTTGGCAACGCCTCTGATAAATGTTTCAAGTACAGTTCAAGGTGGGACAATTTTCAGAAAATGGAAGACTGTGTTTTTAATTCACACAGCAGTTTCGTAGCGCGCTACGAAACTGCTGTAGGTGATGATTTTAAATGCAGAACAGCTGTTGATATCATGAGCGGGGAATTATTTTTGAAAAGAGAGACACATGTCCATCAATCCCGCCTACAGCACATCAGCAACATGGCAGCAGTACATACCAGGGGTTATTAAAGGCTTCAAACATGCTGTTATATATCCGAGTAGATTAAGGAAAGCAGGGACCGAGAAGCAAGGGACATCTCCAGCATGACTGAGCAGTTAAAAGAGTTGGCGTACAAGGTCGATATGGAGTACTAAAGACATCCATCTCAGCCATATCAAAAAGGACAGGTGTCAGAGATCAGGAAAGGCATCATACTCACGAGGAGTTAGAATTAGAGTTTAAATTGAATTAGGACTCTATGTATTTACTGCAATATACATGATGTATTTAATAAGTTTTGTTTAAGAATAGATAAGGTTGTTAGTTAATGATAAACATCGAGCTCCCCTCATGCTGGAGGAGGAAGCTCCAAGTAGTTAGAGGATGCTGTTATATATAGCTCAATCTTTTATGTAATAGGGGTTGGAGACTTTTATGAAAAAGACTGAGTTCTCATATTGGTGTATGTAAAGTTTCTTTTGACAGTAATAGAAAGCATATTGTTGTTTCTTCCCAAGATTCATCGTGTGTCCCAAATGTTCAGAATGTGTGTGGTTTTGGTTCTATGTATCTTATTTTACAATTCACTGGTCATGCAATCACTCTGAATTCATCATTGATGCTCAGACTTCCTGTGTATGTCTTGTTGAGTTGCAGTCCTTCTTGGTTGATGTTTTGAACAGTGAGACATTATATGCCTTGGTTTCTATGATTCAGTAGTTGCTTGTTTACTGTAGAAATGTATGACTCCATGAACCCAATGGAAGAGGCCTTGATTTTGTTGTTCCAACCAGCTTAAAATTTATTCACTGTTTTAAAGAGTTAGCCATCTTTTTGCCCTTAAATGCATATCAAAATCTGTGAGAGAGCCCTCTCTGACTAAGGAGGCTAAACCTTAGTCTAAAGCCTAGTTTGAAACAGTTGCATGAGATCTCACTAAGTAGCAGCCCTTAGTACATGGTTTTGTGACAACACTACCCACGAGACTTCCCGAATCTGATTTGTTTGTCATTCCGCTATTGTACTCAGTTTGACCATGCAACTGAATATTTCTCATTATTGCTGGTTAAGATACGTGAAAAGGGGGCGTAGCCAGCTTGGAACCTATAGATGATGAGGGTTGAGCCTCGCGAAGAGGATCCCAAGGTAATTATTATACTATGGAGTGGGATGATGACTGGAAAAGATAAGGGGAAGTAACTTTAAGAAAGTGAATGGGTCTCCAGAAAAGGAGGTTGAGTTTGATCTGAAGCATGCATGGGAAACATTTATGGAAGCAAAGAAAATCTTTGCTGAGGCCTCTTGATCCGGGAGGCTCTAGGGAAGCACACACGACAAAGAGTGCTTATAAAAGCTCAAAAATAAAAGTGTTTGGATTATGATCAAACTAGGTTCATGTTAAAGAGCTCGTCGTCATGATTGTGGTGGTGTGAATGGCTCATCAATCTGATTCAGAATGAGGAAGATAGAGGTAGTCAAAGTTTTAGTTGACTTTTGCTGACTCGGCAGGCTTAATGGAGACACAATTTGGAAGTTTTCTGTCGGACAGAATCTGGATAAATTCTGCTAGACTTTGCATGAATTTGTGCCCTATTTAGTTTGACTCCTTCGGTCAAATTTTGGAATTTTCAAAAAGGGCCTTATTAATATTTAAAAAAAATAAAAATAAAAAAATATAGGAGGTGGTGGGCCACCACCCCCACCACCCGATACCTCACCATATATATATGAACCTTACATATTAAATTAAGGAGGTCGGTGGGAGTTTAACCCATGGCCGATGGGAGGGCCGACTGGTCCCGCGCATGCAGCGACCCCACATTGAATGCGAAAACCATGTACCAATGGCCCCATTAAATGTTCCCATCAAATCAAACAAACGCCCATTTATGCCACCATTACAACAGTGTGCCTGCAGGAGTTAATGGGTGGGTTTCCCAATGCGGACCTGACCCCCCTAAAAAATATACATGCAGTTTAAAAAGAATGGTAATGTATTAAAATGAGAGGGGTGAGGATTGACCACCCGACCCCTCAACTAATTTCAATTTATGCCAATCCACCAAACTGATTTCATTGATATTTATGCTCGAGATATTATATAAACCTTCATTTCATCAATGCACCTAGGCAGCATGGAGGACTAGGAGTGGACATGGAAACTGAGGCAAATTTTTAATTAATTTATTTGCAGGTGGAACCATGATTGAGCGAAATTTCTAGGAGGGTGAAATTTTTGCAATGTCCAAATTGGACAAATTTTATGTCGATATTACACCTCTCAATGACACGAACCTGTTGGTGCAATCAGTTTCCTGATTTGAGCAGCCAGTTTGCAGAGGACCTAGAGGAGGGAATCTTTGAGCAATCTTGGAGGAATCTAAAAGATTCCTTGAGCCACAGATTTTCATCTTCTCAGAATTCAGAAATTTGGGAGTCGATTTTGCACTATTTGACGCCACCAATCTGATGATGCATTCATATTTTCTATTTTCTTATTTAATTTTTTGGCCACTTTTCTAAGTGGAGTGTAGGTGTTAGCATTCATGTAGCCATTCCATGAGATTCGACACTGTGACGTCGATGGTACGAACAACTTCAGCAACTTGACATCCTTTTCTTCAGATGGCCCTGGATGTGAGGTATATGTAGTGTGTTCATGTACTTATTTTTCTACACATTGTGCTTCAAATATCCCTATTTGATGATTGATGTGGGATATTGTTTTCTTACTTATTTCATGATTCTTGTTTGATGTGATGTAGAATCATTTATTGGATGTACTTGTTATCATGATTTGTCATGTTTTTTTGAGATCCCTTTGTTGTATGTTGATGGGATACTCATGTGTTGCCATGTATGTTTGCATTGAGATCCCTTTTATTCCATGTTGGTGGGATACTCATCATGTATGAGTTTGTGTCATACTGATAGGAGTCCTTTTTTATTGAGAGTTCCTGTAGCTGAACATCTCTTGGAGCCACTCCTGCATGACAACATTTTCCTTGTATGATAGCAATGTAACCTCTTATGTACATCATCACTATTGGCAGCACTTAATGCAGCAACCTAAACCATCTTGGCACTGGGGCCCAAAGACGTAGTTCCTCCTAGATGAACTCCATTATCAACATCTTGTTATTTCATGTGTTGATGAATATCATGTTCCTCTTCTTTACAGCATGTAGATGTATTCATTTATGTTCTTTTAAAAATTCAATTTAACACATCATAGAATCAAAAGGCCTTGGAAGGGTCCTTCATCACATCTAAACCCAAAACAAGGGGTATCGGTACACTCTTTGCATGGATGTGAATTGCAAGCGTGAACAATGGAATGTGTAGCGATAGAGGATGAAAAAGCGATGTACAAGACCATGCTCAAAATTTCCAAAAGAGTGGAAATAATGTATGGAGCTCTAAAAAAAGAGATGGAGGAAAAGGAGCGATTGCAGCTTCAGTTGCAACCCATGGAAAAGGCCCTGGAAGAACTAAAGCACAACAAAAAGAATCTTCAAATAGGGAATGTTGAATTGAAGATACTTCTACATGAAGAGAAAGAGGAGAAACATAGTTTTCTATGACAGCTGCAAGCAAATGATGAGGCCTTGGAAAAGTTGCAGTGTGATCCATGTGAGGTAAAAAGTAATTCTCCATCTTCATGTATGTTTCCTAATGATGATTTCGTTGTTTTTGAAAATCATACCATAGGAATCCGCTCCAAACTATTGAAGAAAATAGGTTATGAAGGAAAATGTTTGGGCATTAATGACCAAAGCATTGTCAACCCCATCAAAGTAGAAGAATTACCCCATCAGGCAGTACTTGGGTATGTCAGGAAGGAAGTTGAGGAATGCGCTAAGACAACTAGCGAACCACCGACAACAGATTATGAGAAGCCATCATTAGCTCTTTCCAAATCAACAGAGGAGGTAAAAGATGTTCATTTCCTTTCGCTTTCGTCTTCATATACTATGATTTTTGTTGGAGATTTGGAGATCCTAATTACAGGGACAAACATGAGGCTCCTTACCAGGACGAGGCACAAAGAGGAAAAAAAACTTGGTCTTAGTAACCAAGGCATAACTCAACAATTGGAGGTTCTGCAGAGACATCAACTTGTAGGCTTGAGATACACCAAATGGGAGTGCTCGAAGGTGTCAGATTATTCTAAGACATCGTCGAAATCTTCAAGGAAAGAGAATGATGGGAACACATCCCCATCATCCCATGGTAGTTTCCATTACAAGGAAAGAGCTAAGGCCAGCTCTCATCACCATACTTACACTAGAGACAGCAAGGAATGGTATAACTAGTTTCAATATTCAAATGTTCATTTCGATTATAATCGTGTTTTTAATGAGGAATGTAAAACATGAAATTAAAAAACATATACCTTTTGTGGATTACATAACCATACATTTTCTAAGTGTTGGAAAAGAATGGCAGCACACAAAAGGATGAGGTGTGAAATACCCTCTCAATAGCAGGAAAAGAAACATGTTAAGCAGATATGGAGGAAGAAGACCTATTGCAGTCATTGTGACAGAAGTGGCCATCAAAGAGCTAATTGTTGGAGGCTCCACCCAGAGCAGCACCTTAAAGACAAAGCATCGGTAAATGAACCAAGTGAAACAATTGTTCGACAAGAAAAACTACCACAAGGAGGTGACCCATTCACAGTGATAAGTGAAAAATGGTTTCTAGATATGTTAGCTTGTCATGGTCATGCTTTTCTAAATCATTTGTTGCATTTCAAAATGTAAAAGTGATGATGTGTTTCCCATCACCTATTTAGAAATAGTGATGTCTGGTCTTATTATGTGTTTCACTTTACACTATGAAAGTGATGTTGTGTTTCCATCACTTGTCAAAGCAAAAATATTTTTGGCCTTGTTTTTGTAAATCATGTGTTGCAGTGATGATGTGTTTTCCATCATTTGTTGAAGCAACAATGATATGTTGGCCTTGTTTTCATGACTGGGGTATTGTGTCCATTTTGATGTAAACTTGACCACCAAGTATGTGTTATAAACTTGTGACAAGTGTGGGATGCTTGGGTCATTAGTTGGTCATGAAAGTCAAGCATGTAATTTGTGAAACAATGTACTACAAGTTGCAGAGGTTGTAGGTGTCGGATCATCACTTTAGGCTCCAAAGAATAAAGGTGAAAGAGATGGAATCAAGACCTTTTCAGGACACTTGTGATGCAGACAAGGTACAGAGAAGTTGTAGATTATTTTTCATGCTTTTGCAGGACCAAAAGCTCCTCAGTGGGTAGGATTAATCTAGGAGGCTCTAAGGACACACATAGGACAAAGAGGGATTATTGAAGCTCAAAAATCAAAGTTTTTGGATTATGCTCAAACCAGGTTCATGTTAATGCTTTCATTGTCGTGATCATGGTGTGAACGGTTCATCAATCTGAGTCTGGATGAGGAAGATAGAGGTAGTCAAAGCTTTGGTTGACTTTGGCTGAATTGGCAGGCTTAATGGAGACAGAATTTGGAGGTTTTCAGGCAGATGGAATACAGCCAACTCTAGCTAGATTCTGGGAGAATTTGCAGCATGTTTTATTTGACTCCTTCGATCGAATTTTGGAATTTTCGAAAAGGGCCTTATTACGATTAAAAAAAATTATATAGGAGGTGGTGGGCCACCACCCCCACCACCCCACACCTCACCATATATATGTGAACCTTACATATTAAATCAAGGAGGCCGGTGGGAGTTGAACCCACGATTAGCAAGATGGCTAGCCCTACCCACGTGGCGACCCCAAGCTGAATGCCAAAACCATGTACCAACGACCCCATTAAATGCACCCATCAAATCAAACAAATGTTCATGTATGCTACCATTCCAATAGTGTGCCTACGGGAGTTAAGGGGTGGGCCACCCAATGCGAACCTGAGCCCCCTAAAAAATACACATGCAGTTTAAAAAAAATGATAATGTATTAAAATGAGAGGGGAAGGGATTGACCACCCGACCCCTCCTCAACTAATTTCAATTTATGCCAATCCACCAAACCGATTTCATTGACATTTCCACCCGAGATATTATATAAACCTTCATTTCATCAGTGCACCTAGGCAGCATGGAGGACCAAGAGTTGGCATGGAAATCAAGGTGAATTTTTAATTAATTTATTTGCAGGTTGAACCATGATTGAGTGAAATTTCAAGGAGGGTGAAATTTTTACAGTGTTCAAATTGGACAAATTTTATGTCGATCTTACACCTCTTAGTGACACAAACCCAATGGCAAAGTCAATTTCCTGATCTGAGCAGCCGATTTGCAGAGGACCCAGAGGAGGGAATCTTTGAGGAATCTAGGGCGAATCTAAAAGGTTCCTTGGGCCCCAGATTTTCATTTTCTCAGAATTCAGCAATTTGGTAGTCGATTTTGCACTATTCGACACCACAAATCTGATGGTGCATCCAGATTTTCTATTTTCTCATTTCATTTTTTGGCCATTTCTCTAAATAGAGTGCAGGTGTTATCATTCATGTGCAAGAAACCATTCCATGAGATTTGATGCTGTCAGATCGATGGTACAAACAACTTCAGCAGCTTGACATCCTTTTCTTCATATGGCCCCTGGATGTGAGGTATATGCAGTGTGTTCATGTACTTCTTTTGCTATGTATTGTGCTACAAAGATCCCTATTTGATGATTGACGTGGCATCTTATTTTCTTACTTATTTCATGATTCCTGCTTGATGTGACCCGGAATCATTTGCAGGATGTACTTGTTATAATGATTCATCATGTTTTTTTGAGATACATTTTTTGTATGTTGATGGGATACTAATGTGTCACCATGTAAGTTTGCATTGAGAACCCTTTTATGCCATGTTGGCAGGATTCTCATCATGCATGAGTTTGTGTCATTCTGATAGGAGTCCTTTTTGACTGAGAGTTCCTGTAGCAGAACATCTCTTGGAGCCACTCCTGGGTGAGGGCATTTTCCTTGTATGATAGCGATGTCACCTCTTATGTACATCATCACTATTGACAACACTTAATGTAGCAGCCTACACCATCTTGACACTAGGGCCTAGAGACGTAGTCCCTCCTGGATGAACTCCATTATCAATGTCTTGTTATTTCATGTGTTGATGAATGTCATGTTCCTCTTCTTTACAACATGTAGATGTATTCATTTATGTTCTTTTAAAAATGTGATTTAACACATCATGGAAGTAAAAGGTCTTGGAAGGGTCCTTAGTCACACCTAGACCCGGATCACCTCTACCTCAGGAATTTAGGGCAAGCCAGCTGAATAGATGGACCCTTCCATGCTTACTACTTTCCTAGAGACCTGTATGAAGCTACTACGCGATAGCAAGGCTGTGAAAGGAATACAGGAACTGATAAATAAGTGTGTCGAGAAAGAAAATGCTCTTGATGGACTACGCGTAGCCAGGAAGATTGGTAAGCATAAGGCAAGAATGGGGTGTGAGATGAGACTCATTGCACGGATATGAGAATACGAGATGGATCAAGTAATTATGGATCTGGGGTTAGACATGAATGTTCTACCTAAATAGACATGGGAAAGGATGGGGAGAGATGCAATACAGTGGCCTTTGATTCAGTTGAGGATGGAAAATCAACAGAAAATCATCCCCATGGAAAGATTGCAAGGATTGATAGTTGATATTGAGGGCGCGAGCACATTGGCTAACTTCGAACTGATAGAGATTGTGAGTGACAATAATCCCTACCCTGCACTCCTTGGGATTGATTGGGCCACTAACATGAATGGGGTAATTAATTTGAAGAAGCAGAAGATGATTTTTGAGAATAAATCTCTTTGTGTAGTGGTGTCCCTGGACCCTATAGAAGGACCACGATATACTGAACCAGTTCGCGATTTTGAAAGTGATGATGATTTGGACTAGATTTATAAGATAATGACACAAGATCAGGATTGGGTGAATCTGACAACGGATGGATGTATTACATGGGACTGTGAAAGCTCTTGCACATTTGATTTAGATGATGTGTTGGAGCACTAGAAGAATCAACTGCATGAAATATCTATGCTATGTTGCAATATGATGACCAAGTCATTGCATTGTGTATCATTAGAGGTAAGAAATTTGCCTTACTATGATGGTTTAACTAATGTTGCTAACTTTTTGGATGCATTTGAGAGAGAGGTGTCATAGAAGCATCACTTTCAGGCCTTGGATTGGGTGTTGCACACTACTCCTGTGAGATGGTGGGGAATGAACAAGGATAGTTTCGATGATTGTTGCATGTACATAAAGATGATGAGAGTGTGGTTTGGTCACCGAAAAGTGTGGCTAATAGAGAAATATGATGAGAGTGTGGTTTTGTCACCCACAAGTGTGGCTAATAGAGAAATATGATGGAAAGAGTGACCCGCGTGACCACCTGGACAAATGGACTAAGGTTTATGGACCGGAGCCTCAGCCTAAATGGGTGCAACTGTTTTGTCATACTTTGGATGTAATACCAATGAAATGGTACTTGGAGATAGAGGTCTGCCATGGCACTAAAGAATGGGATGTTTTGTGACAAGTATTGTTGTTGACGTTTAACTTTCACGATGGGTTTGAGAGTATTATTGAAGCATTGTAGTTAAGGAAGAAATCTTCAGATACGACATGATCCCTTGGACTTGATTCAACTAGATTGGACCACCTAGGTGAGCCACGTGCTAGAATTCTACACTGTGACTATCGAAGAAGAGGATGAGAATTTGAGGAACATTAACGTCCTAGAGAATGAAGGTCACCTCAAACTTGAAGGACTGAAAATTGAAAATCCAGACATCACCACACTGCTAAAAAAAAAACAAGTGAGCATTAGGATAGAGGCATAACTGAAGTTTGTAAATATTGGGGACTACTGGGATGATGCAAAAGTAGATAAGGTTGTTGAATTGCTCCACGAATACCATGACTTGTTCCCTATGAAGTTCTCAGACCTAAAGGGGATAACAGGAGACCTGGGGGTGATGAAAATTACGCTAAAACCAAATGTGAAGCCAATCAAGCAGAGGACTTACTTCCTCAATCCAAAGTATAAAGAAAGTCTTTGCTTAGAGTTGGATAAAATGCTTGCGGGAGGAATCATTGAACCAGTAGAAGAGTCTGACTGGGTAAGCCCAATGGTAGTTAAGGACAAGAAATAGAAGGATGAAATAAGGATATGCATAGATATCAGGAATTTGAATGACATCTACATACATGATCCATTTCGAACTATGTTCACTGATGAGGCGCTGGGTAATGTTGGCGGTGAGAAAGCATGTTCGTTCACTGATGGGTTCTCTAGGTACCATCAGGTCAAGATCGGGCCATAGGATAGCAATAAGACAACTTTTGCAACTGAATAGGGATGCTTTCAGTATACTATGATGCCTTTTGGACTAAAGAACACGCTAGTGATCTTTTTGCAGGTAGTCATTGCGACGTTTAAGGACTTCAGCGACAAGTTTCTTGAAGTATATTTTGATGATTGGATGGTATTTGGGCTGGTGAAGCGCCACGTAGCTAGTCTATGCTTGATGTTGGATACATGTCGAAGTTACCAAATCGCACTCAATTTGAAGAAATGCTTATTTTGTGTCCCTTTTGGGATCTTGCTGTGTCATGTGCTATGCAGACAAGGCTTGATGGTAGACCCTACAAAGATCACAGTCATAATTAATTTGGAGACACCGAGAAGTATGAAACAGTTGCGTGCAATGTTGGGGCATAATAGATACTATAGAAAGTTCATCAAAATCTATGCCTAGATTACTGCATGAATGGAGAAGCTTCTAAAGAAGGATTTTATGTTCTGTTGGAATGAAGAGTGTCAGCAAATATTAGATGTGTTGAAGGAAAAGATGGTCACCATGCCGATCCTAGTCTTCCCAGATTGAAAGAAGGAATTTCATGTGCATGTGGACATGTCATGTATTGCACTTGGGGCAGTACTGACACAGGCCAGTGAGGGAGAGCTGGATCACCCTATAGCGTTTGCAAGTATAAAATTGTCTAAAGCTGAGAAGAACTATTCAACGACAGAGCACAAAGGACTTGCTATGGTGTACACACTTTAGAAGTTTAGACATTACTTATTGGGTGGACACTTCAATATGTATATAGACCATTTTGCATTAAAGTACTTGGTGAACAAGCCTATGTTGGGGGCCAAGATATGCAGATGGTTGTTGTTGTTTCAAGAATATGACTTTCAAGTTATTGTGAAGCTAGGACGATTGAATGTCGGACCAGATCATTTGTCATGCATTGAAACAAGAGAGGAGCCTACTAATTTGGAGGAAGGATTGCCTGACACGCAGCTCTTTGCAGTACGTGTTGCGGACAATCATTTTGCAGATATCATACACTTCCTAATGACGAGGATAGCTATAGAAGGGTATACTAGTCAACAAAAGGAGAGAGTGGTGTACGCGGTAGAATTTTCTGTCATTGTAAGACATTTATATAAAATGGGCTTAGATGAAATTTTGTAACGTTATGTACCTAACTTTGAACGAAACAACATCCTTGTTGAAGCTCATGGGGGAGCCGCAGGAGGATATTATGGAGGAAAAGCTACAACATAGAATATTTTACGCTGTGGGCTATGGTGGCCGATGCTTCATCAGGATTCCAAGGCTTATTGTAAGGCATGTGATTCATGTCAGAGGACAGGTAGGCCATCGCAGAGGGATCACCTACCTCTGAATCCACAGATCTCACTATAGTCGTTCGAAAAGTAGGTGATTTACTTTGTAGGACCAATTCACTGTTGGGTCCCTATAATACTAGTGATTACCCCATTACTATTGTAGTTGTACCCCTTATTAATATTGTTGTGCCCCTATTGCCCCCATATTATTATTACTGTGCCCCATAGAATCCCTCTATTGTTATTTTTGTGGCTTTATATTATTATTGTTAGGTCGACTGGGTTATATTGTGACTCCTTAGACTCCTATATATAGAAAGGAGGTTTTGTTCATTTGTATCATCAAAGAATTGTTTATTTATGTAATATAAAGGAGGTTGCTCCCTCGAAGAGGCTGAATTTTAAGGCGTTGATATATCTTTTCTATCTTTTTCTTGAGCTGGTTTCATAACATTTGGTATCAAAGCTTTGGATTCTAGGGTTTCGCTGCTCCAAACAGGTCATCGTGGAATTTTCGCTATAACTTTTTTCTGCTATGTTTCAAAAGCTAAAAAAAACCCATTTGAGAAGACATAACATTGCAACTTGGGTCCAAATTTCAGAGTTTTTTGTGCTATATTTGCGGAGATATGATCTGACGAAGTTGGTCTTTTTGCAGACTCCTGAATTACATTCCAAACAAGTGACCTAGGGAAAATCATCATAACTTTTTCTCTGAGCATTGGATTGAAATTTCGTAAGAAGGTACAGAAAGAGGACAAACAATAGTTTCTTGTATATATTTTTAAGAGCCAAAGGTAAAAACAGTGACTCGTGGCACGTCGTACAAGTTCGCTTTACGGAACTAATCTATAATCAGGTCACTGTGGGAGATTTCACATAATTCTTCCTTGGAGAATCCAATTTGGATCAGACTGGTGGCATTGGAAAGAGGATATAGAGGACTACCACAAGTTGCAATTTCAAAACTGGATGATCTGGAAGTATAGAGATACATCAGAGGAAATATCAAGCTCCTACAAAGTGAAAAAAAAAGGTATGTAGATTCTTTTAAATTTTTGCTTAAGATTGGTTTGAAAATCTATTTTGAAGGAATTCAAAGGGCTAGTAGAGCATTATTATCGGTAAGTGATGCCCCGAGGAAAGAAAATACAAACACCTAGTAAGGAACCTAAAAGCTCTAGCATGACTCGTGAAGAAGAAAAAGAAGAAATGCTATATGATGTATCAAAATTACAAGAACAAGTGCAACAAGTGTCACTTGTACAAAAAGCAAAAGAATCTAAGATGGATGGTTTAAGGAAAGATGTAGAAGCTAAGATGGATGGTTTAAAGAAAGGTGTAGAAGCTAAGATGGATTTTTTAAAGACAGGCATAGAAGCTAAGATGGATGGCATGGAAGCTAAGGTGAATGGCATGGACACTAAAATTGATGGCAGGGATGATAAGATGGAAGAATTGAAGATAAATATGAATAAGTTGCTACAAGAAATGGCACTAATGGTGAAAGGGTACTAAAGGAAACTCATGAGGAGAACAAAAGAAATGTTAATCATGATTCCATAGACTCTAATGTTGGATCGAAGACCCACCATATTCCAAAAATTGATATGAGGAAGTTTGATGGCAACGATCCTGCAACATGGATATTACAGATGGAGCAATTTTTCGATCTCAATAATGTGCAAAACACACAAAAGGTACATATGGAAACTTTATATTTGAAACCAAATCAGTTTGTATGGTATCAATGGCTTTGCTCTCGTAAACAATTTATCACTTGGGCAATTTTTACGGAAGAGCTGATAGCACATTATGAGGATACAAAGAGCAACACTTTTTTTAGCCAATTGATAAGTCTCAAACAAAAGGGTTCAATAATGGAGCACATTGAGGAGTTCCAAAAATTGAACATAAGGGTAAAAGATATTCCAGAGGAGCATAGGATTGATGTGTTCATAGAGTCTTTAAAGGATAATATCCAACATGATGTTCGCCTTTGGGAACCTGATTCATTAGAGAAGGCATTCAGGTTAGCAAGAAAAATGGAAAGCAAAATTATGGCAACCAAGAAGCATACCACTCACAACTATTAAAGATGGAAGTGTTGTCCCTAGTCTTCCACAACCTACAAGGTTGACACCACAACAATTGGAAGAAAA
>APFE030134157.1:23857-36813 GCA_000404065.3 Pinus taeda
TAGTTGTACCCCTTATTAATATTGTTGTGCCCCTATTGCCCCCATATTGTTATTACTGTGCCCCATAGAATCCCTCTATTGTTATTTTTGTGGCTTTATATTATTATTGTTAGTTCGTTTTGGTTATATTGTGACTCCTTAGACTCCTATATATAGAAAGGAGGTTTTTTCATTTGTATCATCAAAGAATTGTTCATTTATGTAATATAAAAGGAGGTTGCCCCCTCAAAGAGGCTGAATTTTAAGGCGTTGATCTATCTTTTTCTTGAGCTGGTTTCATAACATTCAGCCTCCAGGAAAGAAGACAGGTGTGCAGTACATCATCACCATGACTAAGCATTTGACTAGATGGGTGGAGTCGCAGCCTATGAAGGATTGTACAGGGGAAACTACAAAAAAAATCATCTTTGAGTATGTACTGACTAGATTTGGTTACCCAAAGATTTTGATGAGTGATTGTGGTATGCATTTTCTTAATGAGATGATCAACACATTAGCAGAGGAGTTCCAAGCTTATCATCAGAAGAGTACGCCATATCACCCGCAAGCTAATGGGACGGTGGAAGCGTTTAACAAGAGATTGGAGAATGTGTTGACAAAGGTTTGCAATGCACAAAGAAATGACTGGGTTGGTCATGTACCAACAATGCTATAGACTTATAGGATGAATTGCAAGACACTGACTAGACAAATGCCTTTCAGGCTGGTTTATGGCGTAGAAGCTCTAATGATGATGGAGTACATTGTACCTAGACTATGCATAGAGGCACTCATAGGAATGGTGGATCACAGAGCCCTGGAAGAAAGGCTCACATAGCTAATAGAGCTCGAAGAAGATAGGTTTTTGGCGGGGTTCCAACAAGAAGTTCAAAAGGAGCGCAAAAAGTCATGGCATGATCGACACATCAAATTGCACAATTCAAGGTAAATGATTTAGTATTATTATATGAAAGCAATTTTTATAAAATTCTAGGAAAATTTTAGATGCATTGGCTGGGGCCCTATGTCATCAAGGAGATTACCGATGGTGGAAGAGTTCAGGTGGTGAAGTTGAATGGAGAACCATTTCTAGCGAAGGTAAATGGCAGCCAATTAAAGCCATGCACTAGGGATCCAGCCAGATCACTATATGATCGAGGCACAGTCTTAGCGCTCAAGGTAGCTGAAAGGAGGCGCAGGACTATAAACTACACTATTCGAGTTGTAGAGCTGCGCAACTAGGGAACTGTGTAGAAGGGAGGAATGTCACAGTATCAGTAGAAGCGTGAAGGGATCTATAGGAGGAGAGACCACGCAGGCCAGCCAAAAAGTGACCATTATGGTCATTGTTCATGAGTTGATAGTGGGAAAATGGCTAAATGGAGTCGGTGGGCAACATTTAAGTCAGAATTTATGAGCAAGATCTGTGAAAATCTACCGCGAATCTAGTATTACTAGCAGATTTTGGGGGAACAATCAGATTCAAATTCGAATTTTCCTATAAATTACAGATAGCCACCAAATGAAAAACAATTTACATTCTACAAATTGAGGTGTTGAGTTATCAAGCACACATGAACCCTGACTATTTTGAGGCTTTAGTGTCTAGCTCAGTATTTGACAAGTTTCCTAAAAAACCCCAAGAGCTTATTACTAGATTCATGTTTGCACATGTGGAAACCACAAGTGTTGGAGGATCAATGGCATCTAAGGGAGCTGCCCAGGAGGTTGTGAGTGTGGAAATGCCTGTGGAAGTGCCAAAATCATAGGTCACCTAGGTTGAGGCCTATGCCACCAAAGGAGGGTCCCAAGACGAAGAAAGATAAGCATAAATCAACATAATTGGTGCTTGAGTCACCAAGAAAGCACGAGAAGAAGGAAAATCCCACCGTGCAGGAGAAAGGCAAGGTGGTAGATTTAGAATCTGAGGAGCGCACTAGAGATGAGGATATGGGCACAGAGGACATTCACATAGAGGGTGTAGACCGTATCTCAAAGCTACCCGAGTACATCCCTCCCCACCAAGGTATGGTGAAGGTCCCAAAATACCTGGATGCGAGGAAATTTTTGCTAAATACCCTATTGCTGCCATACCAAATCATGTTTGAAGGACTATGCTTGGCACACATTCCCTATCTTAAGTTGGAGGATTGGGACTTGGCGAACATGGAGTGATTCCCCCATATGGCGACTGATACATTTATGACTCGTGTGTTTTATAAGGATTTTGGTGTCACTACGACAATGGATAAAGGGGGTGGACAAGGCAAGACTGTTAAACTTGCTATGGGTACTGCATTTACCACCGTACACCCATAACCCTGATGGTGACCAAATAGTCGCTATGCTTAGTGCACAATGGGTGCTAGTGGTTAGGAGAATTGATACCCATCACAGATATGTTGATCCATAGGGTCACATTGTTACCACATTCAGAGTTGAATCCGGCCATGGAATTTCTCGGATATACGGGCAAGTGTGACCTTACCGTAGGAATGAAGGAAAAATTCAAGCTCAACAAGAAACCATGTAGATACTCAATTGCCAACATAACCGACCCCACGATTAAGGTAACCACCCATATTTTGGCTAGGAAAATCATGAGGAAGTGTCGTGCAGATGAAGTGCTGGAACCTGTTGTGTCATTAGCAGCGCAGTGCGCAAAGGGTGTATAATTCAATTGGGTGCACTATCTTTGTGGTGAGTTCCTTGCCAACTGCAGAGAAGTAAAATATGAGAGAAAGACCTTCCATTACACCTGGCTCTTATTCTCAATTGTGCTGGTTCCATGGGAATTACCAGAGGACAACTAGTTTCCTCCGGTCACGTCAGATCTACAGATATGAAAATATTTTTGGTGCTAATGGAGGCAATCATCCACACCATGATAAGCTGCAATTCGAGGCTATCCCCAACTATCTTTGAGCAGTTGTCAGGATATGTGCAGTTCAAAGTGAACTTCCATTGTGTCTCCATTCGGGCGCAGAAGGACCCTAAGAAAAAATGGTACGATCTTCCATACCAAGAAATGAACGATGAAATCATAGCGGTCCTGAAGAGTTGGCCATTAGAGTGGCACATGGCTTCAGACTCGTCAGCTGGGTCTAGTAAGCCAGCCGCAAAGCAGAAGAAGGAAGAGGCTTGACTGAAGAAGCAACAGTTGGAAGACAAAAGGGAAAAGGAGGCCAAAGAAAATGCTAAAGCAGAGCGCACTACTAAGAGGAAAGCAGAGGAAGAAGAAGAAGAGTAGTGTCACTCTGATAGAAGTCAGAAGTCTCCTTCACTGGAGACAAAGGAAGAAGAGCATCAGTCAAGATAGTGGTTGCAAACTTGGTGACCACCCCATGAAGCACACTAGGGAGCAGGAAAATTTAGGGCCACAGAAGAAGTCCAAGGCCAGCAAATCATCACTTGACCTTATCATTTTGACTGAAGGTGATCCAAACGATATCAGGGACATAGTGAGGGACGTGACTAAGGAAATGCTACATCAGTTCGAGTAACAACAAAAGAAAGCCTTGGTCGCCATTCAGATAGGTCTATGAAAACTGCAGATCTAGGCCACTCAAGTGCAGACCAATGCTGGACAACGTAGCACGATGTCAAATAGCTTGGCACTTGGGACCTCAGAAGCAATAGAGTGGGTCTACTCCTAGACCCTCGAGCTGTTGTGCTACCAAAAAGAGCATTGACTACAGAAGTGGATGCTGACAAGGCCACCGTCGGTGCTCTCAAGCAGGTTGGGTTGAACTTCGCCACAATGCCAAGTGAAGCCCTTCACACTCTTTAAGACAGTGTGATCACAGAAATTTGAATGAGAGAGCAGCACATGCTGAATGTGATCAGCAAGCAGAAGGTAAACAATGCCCAATTTTTTGTTGAGAAGATGTCCACACTGCATCTCCTTAAGCATATCACAAAGAAGAATGAGTGCACCACAATCGTAGTAGCTGAGGCATGCCAAACTATTCCAGAGCTAAATATCCCAGAAGATCCGCCAGACGATGCAAAAATTCAAAAGCTCACTACAGGTGTGTGTGGCACAAGGATAGAGATGGCTAATGTTAAATTTGAGTTGAACCTTAAGAACATGGAGCGTGAGTTCAGGGCCCAGCCTTCAACTCCACCAGAAGTCAGAGAGCAGCACGAGGTAGCTGTCAAGGATGCAGTTGCCGCAGTGAATGTCACAGTGAAGGAGTGAACTTCACTCTTCAAGTAGTTGGTCAAAGTAGTTACAAACCAATAGAAGGATCCCAATCTGTAGTGACTAGAAATAGAGGCCAAAGAACTAAAGAAAAGATATCATGAGGTCAAAGTGACCGCCCACACTGTCACCATCACACAGAGCTTGGTGAAGCCGCAAGAAGGAAAGGCACTGAAGGAACAAGTGGACGCATCATAGTGTAGGGAGGTAGTACTCAAGGCTAGATTGGGGCCCTGGCTAGATTAAGACTATGTGCTCACGGCGTCCATTGAAAGAAAATTAGCTAGTCTATAGACAACACAACAAAAACTATAGGCAGATAGCACAAGACCAACAACAGAGCAGCTGGTCGAGCAAGTTAAGCAGGCGATGACACAGTGTACCATTGAGGTTGTAGTAGTTCAGGTGGAGCTGGGAGGTATTCGCGAAAAGATCTTCATGCCAGCATAGTGACTTGGGGGCGAGTCACTAGATTTATGTTGGGGGACTGTTGGGAACGGGTCCCCTAGGGTCAAGTTTTGGGATTAAAAGCCCAAGTTTTTGGGTTAAAGACCCAAGTTTTGTATAAAGAATGTAAATTCTCTACATTTTGTGGTCACGGAGTGTGAAGATGTAAAGATTCATCAAGGGTTTCCATCCGTGGTTTAAGTAAGTTGTCTCAGCTTTATGAGATCCACGCTTGGTCCCCAGACGATGGGATTGTACAAAAATGGAAGTCTTATAAGAGTCTAAGGAAATATTTAGCTCATAATTGATGTTGGTGAATGTAATGGGTCTGTGTGAGCTAAGAGGGAACAATATTATCATAGGAGAGAGGCTCTACAACTGTGTGTGCAGAGACCTAGGGAAGAAGTTTGCAGCTGGGTGCGCGGACCCCTGTAGTTGTGTGCGTAGGCTAGTTAGAGTCTGTAAAGGAGATATGAACATCAATAAAGAGAATTATTCTAGAATTACCTATGTATGAGTTATTTTACTTCTATTATGAATGCATGCAATTATGTTATGTGAATACTGCGTTTATGATTTAATGTCGTATTGATGTGTGAATCTATACATTTTACTTTGTTATATGAATGCAAGTAAGAATATCTGTTTACGTGATGATAATCATAATACATGTCAAAGTTATTCACTAATTAAGCTAATCTAGGTAAATACAACAGTAAGAGTAACCATAGAGGCATGCAAGTCTCTGAATCACCTATTTACGGTACGCAAAGGATGATCGTAGACCTTTGTGAAGGTCTCGAAGCCGAATAAGAGAAGTATATTGATAAGCCCTAAAACGCTTATCAGTCGGCGTGAAGGAAGGGTTAGGGTATAAAATGACATCATTACCTTCTCAGGGTGCGAAAACTTGGTCCCTGTATCCCCCGATACTGCATCAGGTGAGACTTCAGTTCGCGCTCTACAGATTGATGCTAAAAGGGCTAGTAGTGTAGGGATTTTCTTGTCTAGTTAATGTTGAACCTAGGTCAGGGCCCATCGAGCCAACACTTGGCTATAAATAACCCCACATTTGTACATGCAAGGGACTTTTCACCTTGGCTCCTCCCACATAACCTTGAGAGTTTGTAATCTTTTATTTGAGGAGTGAGTAGTGGCTCCAACACCCTGCCCATGGGGTTAGTTATGTATGGTGTATCAATGTGCCTTGGAAATTTTACTCAATTCGGAAGCCTCCTCACAGGCCAACACATTTTGTCACATGTGTTGTTACTATGTCTAAGAATTAATCTTAAACACTTGCAATACATGTTTCTTTAACCTGTGTTAAACAATCGAATTCATTCAGCTATTCTAATACATATATTTATGAAAATGTGTTGTATAAGTTGTTAACGATGTCCTTCCCATGTTGGTTACTTCCCGGATAGTAGATAAAGCCTTTCACGAAACCCACTATAACGACTGTCACACTCGCGCGGACTATGTTGGGTGTTGTATGTACTATCTTCATTTTTGTGTTGTGACTGGTGCATCCATGTGGATTACTCTTTTGAAAGTTGTGCATGTCTTGTTTTTTTGTGTGTCTTTGACAGAGTTGGGACTTCCTCCCATCCAACCTGAGACTTACTCCCACCCTCTCTCTCTGTTGTGAAAGAACCTTGACACAAGTAACACTAGAATTCGAAGACCAAGAAGACCACTCTCTTGTGCTGACAAGCAATACTAAGGCATATCTTTAAGATGATGACAATCGGGCCATCATACCAGATGGGATTCCTACACCAAACAGTGTGAGGTCTAGTTGGGACTTCATACTCAGGAGATACCCTGATGTTGGTAGGTCCATCACTGTCAACAGATATGTCCACAACACCATATATCCAACATGTACATAGAACGTTCTATACCCAACACTGCATATGTAATATACACACAACAATATATATACAAAATACATACATCGTCATATGTACAAAATACTACATATATAACATTACAGATCACCATAGGTACAATCATTGAACATACAACATTCACAACATATACACAAAAATAGCACTACACATCCAAAACGATACTGACTCTACCAAGAAACCTTGCTTCCAATGTTTCTCTGCCATCCATGCTTATCCTAGTATGCCACAAAGAACATTTTTTTCATTCTGCTGATGTATCCTTCAGCATTACCTGTCATAACATAAACATAGGCATATTACAAAAATACAATATCAATTTATATCCACGTGATGTTGAGCCCATATACTTGTCATGAATACTCTTCCATATTCATTCCTCATAAACTAGGAACCTCTTCATTCCATTCACATACATAAGCAATCATTCCCCCACAAGAATGATCCCTGGTGACCCTGACAGGTAACGACATACATACATACATGTATACATATAAACATCAACATAAAACGATTAGGATCCCTAATGACCATGTCAGATAACAACGTACCTACATAAATATATGCATATAAACATTAGCATAAAGTAATAATGATCACAACATAATTACTAGATATCATAATGGCAAGGTTAAGATAACTTCCTTTATTCATGCATATCATGCACAATATTGAGAAAAATAGTTCCCAACATGGCCAAGGCATGTGAAACCTCAAAACCATTTACTTTATCCTTTATGTTACCTTTCTCATGCTTTTCATATAACCATCCATTTACCTCAATGGGCCCAACCAATCCAACTCACTGTCATATGCTTGCCTTCAGTTGTCCTCATACATGCACTGAGTTTCATCCAAACCTTACATCACTTTTTAGGTACCACACAACTCTCCCTGAACTCCATTAACTTTACTCTTTCCTAAAACAATTCCGAAGTCTCAAAACATAAAACGCAACACAAGAAAAAGACAAGAAGAAAACCTTGAAAATCAATAACGATATGACTGTGTAAACAAACTGGCATGATCATGAATTTAACATAACAAAAATTCAAATCAAGTGCAACCAAATCACAATACCAAAAGAACAAAACTAGTACTAGACACCATGTCCCCATCTCAATGGTTCCAATAATTCTGAAGGAAAGCTCAACCCCTCCAATATTTCATGGTAGTCTCTTTTGCTATGCAACCCCCTGCATCATACTGCCATAAAAACATAACTGTCAATGCATAAGTAAACATAACAACATACTATATATCTTACCTTATTAGGCCAAGCATGTTGCATTGCAGTTAAACATATCTGTTCCATGTCTTAAGGGACTGCAATTCCCATGACAGATCTAGCTATAACTAGACACCAGTTGTTATACCTATCAAATACATGCCCATGAATATAGCACATATCACATAATTTCACACAAATTAGGGTTAAGAAGACTTCTTGTATGCAAAGCACCCATTCATTTGAAATTTTTATTTTCAAACATAGTCAAAGGGATTCTCACCCAATTCTTTTCTTTTAACTTTACCTTGCTACAATTGAGTCTTACTATGTACTGTCATATCACCCAATGGAGAGTTATAGAAACAAATCAACTATTACCTTTTCATGATAGTACCAATCATGTTTCCTACAACTATTCACACATGTCAATCACATGTTCCAAAGATCAAGACAAAATATATATTACTTGGAAATCAACGTTCACCAAGTCTAACAACTGTGCCATAATCCATAGTCAACTCATAGTCATTAGACATAATGCTACAACTATCACCTATTACACTTAAGTTCATGTGAGCTATCTCAACACATGTGTGAGTAAAACCAACTTAAAACAAGATCATTTCTTGATGCAATCTTATAGACACATACTCATATCATGAGATTGATTAAACATTTGAGAACAAATAGATGACATAATCAAACAGTCAAGCACAAAATATATGACATAAAGAAAATCATATCTTAATGTATCTCAGGGGATGTTATCTTGTCTACACAATCAAGCTATATTAGCATGATATAACATCACAACATATCAAGTCAACAATAAATATGTTGATGATATCCATAACATTAACTAGCTAACATGTTCAGATTATAAACTCATAATATATTATCATTCATGCATAACAATCACATATGCAAAGTCAATCTAGGTTAGTACAACACAAGATCAGAAATATGTTGACTCATACATGAATGTCATAACCCTAACCATTTGCATAGGCCAATCCAATTTAGCATGATACATATAACATTAAGATATTAATCCTCTAACCCTAATCATCATGTTAAGTAACATATAAGAAAAATAAGTTAACATAGAACATGCTCATTAACAACATATAACATAATCGTCAAGTTAACTATCATATAACAATTAACAAGTTAACATATAACATAATCATCAAGTTAAATAACATACAACAACAACAACAAGCTACTATCATTCATGACTATATGACCACACTGATTCTCTAGCATCTACCATGCATGTAACCACAACAACAATAAAATGACAAACATGTATATAACCCTAATGCATATAGCAAGCCTTAACCGACATACCTGCATGCCCAACATACAACCTTGTTTGTTGATATGCTCTTACCACAAGGTCTAGTGTTGGAACCTCATTCTAATCATCTGCATCTCCTGCTCTATCTTAGCCAACACATTAGCATCATAACATACCAATATCACTATGATGACCTAATTGCATACAATGAATTGATGCACAACAACCTTCACCATGATAGTTAATTCATAACAACATATCGACATTGAAATGCATAACAAATTCATATAGAACCATACACTCATGACAACACATTCCACAACAACACCATCAACCTTCACATGGCGACATCATTACAACCATGATCAACACAATGCAAATTCAATCAATACATGGACTACAAACATAAGGAGCACATATGCAACCAACATGAATGCATGACCAACACATTGCCTATCCATTCCAAGTGTTGAATTGTGCTCTAATAGCACTCTATAACAACCTCCTCCCACATCTACCCAAGTAACTATCTAACTGGGGTAAACATGTGACAAGAAGTTACTATGATATGATTTGACCTCCCAACTCACCTTAAGGAAGTGGAACTGATGGAAACAGACCATAAAAACCTTCCACATCAGCAACAGGACTCACAGGAACTATCCCAACCACTTAAGTAGCCATCCCCTCGGTCCCACGGAGTTTCTAGACCATTAATCCCTTGGACGCTCCCTTGATATGGGAAATCAAGTGTTCAGGATGCTCCATGCATCCCATAGCATTGGTATGCATGCATGTAGAGAATTTTCTTCCAAGTGTTGTGTTTGTCTCCAAGATTTGAGCCACTTTTTTAAGACCCAAATCTGAGGTCACTACCAACAACTTAATGACACTTTTAGAACTTAAAGATAACAATATAATAGAGATACAAATGCAATAATAGAACAAGGACTTGACTAAACTCCTACTACCCATGACATGAATTTTGGCAAAGATGTCATAAATATCTAATATATAGGTTTAAACAATAGATCTGAGCATATGGGTATCATACTTATCTGAGAATGGCTAAGAATAATGATGTCTCAACACATTAGCTGCAGTTTCATCCATTAGGATATAGATACATATTCATTCATTTACAGGTAAAAACATGATGACAGCCATAAGTAGCCACTACCATAATAACTGTTCACAACTAATGTAATAGCAACATAAATACCAAAGAAACAACATCCATATAATCCACATATATACCAGTATAATACTCCTGAATTAACAAGGAGAAATAACTTCATACTAATGATGCAAAGGCCAACCAAGTTCAGGACTTCCACGAACCACCTAACCATAGACATGGTTGATCCAAATCTATCTTCATCGAGTCACCCTTGTGCGATATTCCGAGCATGAATGTGGGATCTCATAAAACACATCAATCAAAACCATTGAGGGCTTCTAGAGGCCAAACCACCTCAATCCTCAAACAATTATTCCACCTCATGGTCGGACATCACAACCATCACCAGATTGGTCTCTAACCAAGTCTTCTAGGGATCTAGAGCATTTGTTCCAACCAAGGTTTCCAATACTAGTAACTCAACCCATAGTTGTCACCAAGATTCCAGAGTTTGTGTCGAACCAGGGTTTTCAGGACTAGTAATTCAACCCACCAAGGGATTCTAGAGCATTTGTCCAACCAAGTCTTCAAGAGAATTTGTCCAACCAAGGCTTCCATGACTAGTAATTGAACCCAAGATGTTACAGAGCTTCTAGAGTGTTTGTCCAACCAAGGCTTCCAAGAACCAGTAACTCAACCCAAGCTAAAGGAAACATGAGAACAAACCAGAAAAATAAACAAATGTACCCACGACACCATGGTTTTCTAAGAAATGTCAAGGCTAGGAAAATCCACTGGAAATCTAGGAAATCCTTCATATCAATTACAAGTCATGAATAAACCACATGCATATTTCATGCATGCCAAAACTAGCAAGGAAAACATACATGCAAATCGGTACCTACAAGAAAAAACCATTGTAGTTGTTGGTCACGATGTCCCCTTATGTTTTCGTTCTCTTCCTTTACCTTCTTGCTTCAAAACTCAAATTATGCCACACTCTCCAAGAGTGCTCCAAGGAAACTCTCTTTGTCCAAGAGTATGAGAGAGAGAGAGAGAGAGAATGGAATGAGAGCTCCAAAACTAAACTGACCAAAGTCTGTGAACTCTTCCTCAGAAGCCTTTTTATTAATGAGGCCCCTATTTACTTCATTTTCCTCCTCACATGCAACCTATGACATTTCACCTTCCTTTTCTCTTAATTTCCATTTTTTTCATGAATAAATGCCAAACAATGTCATGTTGCCTTTCCAAAGCCTTTGCCATTGCCTTTCCCAATTTCCTTAGCCATAATAATCGAAATCAACACCCACACTAGGATGTTTTTCCCACCATTCATCTTGTAATATGTGTCCCATGACTGGGGTCTTATATATTTTTACATGGATTTTTAATGAGGGTTGTTACAAAAAACGTGATTGCAATCACATTTTTCATATTTCTCATTTTTAATGTAGGAGGGTTCTTCAAAAGTATGCAACATGGTTACTCCTTGGATGAGGAATTAAGTTATATATCCAATGAGTGTACCCGCATGAAATTTGAGTAAACCTATAGGGAGATAAGTTGAAAATAGAAGTTGAAAATGTAATTTTTTTTATTTTTATTAATTTTTAATATTTTTACGTTTTCACTCCAAAAATGGTGAATCATTCGCCATGGTTGATATCGTGATATTGAATCCTATATGTTATTATAAAGTTGATTTTGGTTGTACATTTTTTATGAGGCCCATTTTTTACCTCAAAATTTCTCTAATGATGACATAGGGTCTTCGATGCACATGTCAATCACCCACATTGAGGTTCTTATCCCCCTCCATGTGATGGGTTATTTTTGAAAAACATATGTTTTTCAAGCATATCATATGACGTTGATAACTCAGTGTCTAAACCACTCAGAATGTCTACGTTTCTGATTTTTCATTATGCATTATTGTTCTTTCAAGCTCTGGTATTTCACGGCATGTGGCTAGGATTTAGTCTCCGATAAAATGGCATTTGTCCTTGTGGAGAGTTGAGTTCAGTATTTATTGTATCATTAATAAATTATGACAATACTCTATAGCGTTTAGTTCCTTCAACAATTACTCTTTCATTACTCAGCCAAAGATTAAACTTGCAATTCTTCTAAGAAACCTTGTGTGAGAAGGATAAATGTAATAGTACAAAAACCTTTATAGTTGTTTGCTAGAAATGGATATCTAACCACTTAGTGTTGAATCTATTAACAACTATTTCGTAAGCTATACTTTTATTCTGACTACAAGCATGTATAACACACATAAAACCCTTAGACAATTATATGATGACTTTAGAAAATGAAAACTCAACTCCATAGTTTTCTATAATTCCTTACTGTTATTGTCAGTAAGAAAAATAACAATATTGTTCCATGAAAGCACTATCATATTTACAACTTTACTATACTTACAGTCCATATCATATTCATTTGCGACATTATGCATTGTTCCAAGACATCTTATGTTGAATATATTTAAGTAATAATATGTGTTCATACTAACATACTAATAAAGAACCATCTACAATGATAATTTTCACTTATCTATTCATTTCAGAAATGAAATAGGAAGGATCGCATTTCCCTTAACTAGCGAATTTCACAACAATTCCCCTCGAGCCTCAAACACCTTGTTGTGAGTAATATGTTTTAATCAATGTCGATTTCCTCGTCCCCCCTCTAGAATCAAGTAGCATCGTGCTCTCTTTTCAATATTGCACACTTTTCCTTTCTATACT
>APFE030134157.1:46433-134735 GCA_000404065.3 Pinus taeda
GTGTACGTCGCTGATCTGTAGGATCACCGGCAAGATCACCTGCTGCATCCCGAGTAGCACGGACCCATCTTGAAAGTTGAGGATCCTGAGAAGGTGGGGGAGGATTGTCATCCTCACTTTCATCATCTGAAGAAGAAATGTTTTCAAAAGTAGAAGAGATAGGAAGAGGTGGCACATCCGCCGGACTAGGCTCGCAGGCCGATTTATTTTCATCAAATTTTACATCTCTTCTAATGATAACATTTTTGGACTTAAATGGAATAAGTCTATAACCTTTTACATCTTCAGAATATCCAACAAAAGTACATTTCTCACTCTTAGGTTCTAAAGCTTTATGCTTTTCATCTGGAATATGGGCCCATGCTTCACTTCCAAAAATACGAAAGTGACTTACATCTGGTTTAATGGAACTCCAAGCTTCTTCTGGAGTGATATTCTTTAGAACCTTAGTAGGAGTGCGATTTATTATATAATTGCACAATTAATTGCTTCGGCCCAAAAACTAAGACTGAGTCCTTTAGATTGCAGCATACAGTTAGCCATTTCCTTTAAGGTGCGATTTTTCCTTTCAGCTACACCATTTTGTTGTGGAGTGTATGGAACAGTGTGTTGCATTTGAATTCCATTTTCGGTGCACAAGTTGATGAATGTGTTTTTAACATATTCTCCACCATTATCAGTTCTTAGCTTAAGAATTTGATGTCCAGATTGTTTTTCAACAAAGGCTTTGAAGGCCAAAAATGTGTTAAATACTTCGCTCTTGAGTTTTAAGAAGTATACCCAAGTGCGTCTGGAGAAATCATCAATGAAAGTTAAGAAATACTTGCAGCCAGAGAATGAAGCAACAGGAAGTGGACCACATAAATCACTGTGAACAAGCTGTAAAGGGGCTGAGGCGTGCCAAGAGGCACGTTTTTCAAAACTGTCCGATGATGTTTTCCGAGTACACATCCGGAACAAACACCATCTCTGCAAGATACCATAGGAAGACCTGTCACCATATTTTCTTTACATAGATGCTGAAGGGAGCGATAGTTTAAGTGACCAAATCGCTCATGCCAAAGTTTGCTCACTTCATCATTATGAGCAACAAATACTGAGGGAAGATTTGATGACCCAAAGTTGTGAAACTTATACAACCTTGTGGAATCATCAGCAATACCAATAGCTAGAATCTGTTTAGGATCTCTTAGATCCTTGATTACAACATCATGAGGTGAAAATTCAACATTTTTACCTTCACCTGAATGAGTTATCTGATATACAGATAGAAGGTTGCTGGATAAGGTTGGAACACATAATACATCATTAAACTGACCATTGTCTAGATGAACAGTTCCAGTCCCTACAACATTAAGAGATCTATCATCACCAACATATATATTTTTGGTGTTAGAATCATGTAAAGAAGAAAACATGGCTTTGTTTTTGGCCATGTGATAAGAGGCTCCAGAATCAATGAGCCACTCATGAGAATGAGAAGAAGAAGATACATTTAAAGCATAACCAAACTGAGATGATTGACAACGACATGCAGAAAGTGCCATTCCTGAAGATGAAGTTGAAGTTGAAGTAGAAGAATGCTCCACATGGATGTTATGTTTCTTCATTGCGGCTTCCAAGGCTTCCATCTTCTTAAAGCATTTAGATTCTAAGTGGCCATCTCGATTACAAAAGTTACAATGTCTATCAGTCTTCTTCCATTTGTTTTTATTGGTCTTATCATTTTTCTGAAATGATCTTTCATTTTGAGGCTGAGTTTGCTTAGGACCCTGGTTTGGTTTAGGACCATTCTTTTTAGGATATGACTTCTTAGGATTCTTAAAATTTGGTTGCTGTTGGGCGGCTAACGCTTTCTTGGAAGAGTTTCCAAGATTAAGAAGACCAAGGTGTAAGAGTTTTTCTTGTTCTCTTATTAAAGAATCACAAAAAGAGTCAAGGAAGGGGCCTTGTAGTCTTTTCCTTGACAAATGAAAGCTTCCCTTGTAGAATGGAAGGTGGAAACAAATACAGAGTAGGCTGGTTCCAACTTAGTAAGGATGGAATAAATAAGGTTACTATCTGTTTTCTTAACCTTAACACCTTCCAAGAGATATCTAAGGGTCTTGAATTTGCACAAGAAATCTTCAATGCAAGAAAAATTATTAGGATCCAATGTAAGCAACTCATTTTCAAGTTGATGGGCTCTAATTTCATTTTTAATCCCAAAAACTTTAGTGATTTGTTCTAATGTTTCATGAGGAGTTTCAAGTTCTGCAATATGGAATCTAAGATCAGGAGAAATAGACATCCCTATCAAACCACGTGCTTGATCTTGTCTATTTTCCCATTTTGCAACCTTGTCTTCATCTTTTTGTTTCTTCTCTTGGCCCGTGGCTATTCTGTAGAGACCTTTACTTCTAAGTAAATCTTCTATGTAGGCTACCCATTGGAAGTAGTTAGTGCTGTCAAGAATGACTTGGCATGGACTTTCCATTTTTTTTAAAACTGAAGCTGAAGATGCTGAAAGTAAGTGTTCCAATGGATAGATCTCGAAAAATTAGGCTGTTTTAAAAAAAACGGCTCTGAAAAAGGCTTCCGGATGAAGAAGTTATGGCTTTTTGAAAAAAAATTGTTGAAGTTGCCGGCAAAGTGCGCGAATGTGCGGAAATGAAAAAAAACGCCCCACAAAATGGAGATTTGAACCCAAGACCTCTACTCTCTTAAAATAGCTTTGAACCAATTGATCTATACAAAAAATTTGAGAGAGAGAGAAAGAGAGAGGGGGGGGGCTTTGGGTTGCGTGCTTGCCTTGAGAAACCTCTTTTTCCCTGCAAAACACAAAACACAAAACCCAACACGGACATGCAAAGAAAGAAAAAACGAACCTTATGGCTCGAAGTTAGCTTTACCCCAAAAAACTAAATATTTAAAAAAAAATTTATCTTTAGCCGAAAAACTAAATATTTTTCTCAATGTTTCTGATTTTCCGAGATCACACTAAGGTGCAGGGAAAAGAGCATATGCATGAGAAAAAATCCTTCCTTTCTGTTTCTGATTTGCCCAGATCGCACAGAGTCACAGGGCAAAGAGCATACGCAGAAATGAAGGTATAGATCCGGTTAAAAAAAAGCTAAATAAACCAAAACCGAAATAAGCAGAGAGAAAATAACAGTAAACTGCAAATAAAGACTGTATACCTCCAGATCTTAAAAATGACGCAGATAGGGCTACCGGAAACCTTTCCGCGTGAAACGAAAGGGGTTCCTCACTGGAACAGATGCTCCAAACACAACAGAGCAGTCCTCTCGGCCCGAAAGTAGTCAGAAACAGTAGATCTAGGAAACGACAGCCGTATGCAGTTCTACTGGCTTCAGATTTGGATCACCAACGGAAGCGGCCCTGAACCTGGCTCTGATACCATGTAGGAATTTACAGGGTAAGTTCCTTAGAAAGAACACCAAAAGGACACCGCTCACAAACAGATCACAGATCAATACACTAGTATTTTGATGTGGTTAAAACCCTCAAAGAGGGAAACAGTCCACGCCCTGCGCCAATGTGGCTACTACATGCAATTTATTAATAAAAGAATGAAAATTTACATAAGCTTCTCTCATGCACGGTTAACCTACAAATGACCCTCCATGCGCTTTAAATAGAATTCATGGACCAATCGGGTGTCAAGCGAAGGATCAAGTGTCGGTAATACCGAGGAGAGAATGAACCGTCGGATACTACATATCGTGACCGTCGGATTGTAAGTTACAAAATGTACAACGGTAAAGAAACACACTTTACCTAACTCTAACCTAACACTATACTAGACCAAGTTGAACTTAACTATTCATATGTGTCGGAATATCCTAACAAGAACTTCTTCAAATTTTACTTCATTTCCCCGACAAGGAAAGCTACAACTTGTTGTTACAAAAATATCTGGCTACAACCAATAGGAAGAAACTACTCCTTGATTTATCAACTACAACTAAAAGCAAATCGAACCCCTAAATTTTTACTAGCAACCACTAGAAGGAGATACAACCCTTGATTTGCAAGCTACAACTTTCTTAGCCTCATTGATTCATCCTTCATCCATTTTCAAATTACAACCATGAATTCCAAATCCTTACATAAAAAATTAAATTTGACTCTTCAAACACTCACCAAAACACTTTCACCAATCTATGATTATTGAGAAACCCACCATCCACACTAGTAGCCTCAATTCAATGCAACTCGCACACTACTACAATTCATTACAAGCTTTCTGAATTGATTCTACTTATAAAGAAATGTCGACTTATATTTTTAGCTTCTTTGCTTTTAGTTAATTGGCACTTTAATCCTTGCATGAATCTATTGGTTTTTCTTTATATAGATTTTGTCAAACTATCTGAATGTATTCTCCAAGTATTCATTCCCTGATATGTTATTCTAAGCTCAATCCTTGAATTTTTCTGTCAATTCTACTTATTATTCTAGCACTTCACAGGTTTTAATTATAGCTTACTAAATCTAGCACAACTTGAAATTTGGCTTAACTTCCAAATTTTTCTCTTAACTCGTCCATGCCACCAATAATGTTGCCAACTCATTCTTGCAAATATGGCATATTATGCCAATATTTATTGTTGACTCCTTCATGTTCCCAAAGGCCTTAACACTACCAAATATAGCTTTTTTGGGCCCATTTTTCTTTAAGACCTGAGGGCCTATCTTCCGCTACTGCCTCGACCTTTTCATCACATCAAAACCAAGTCCTACTACCAATAATTGGCCCCTAACTCCTTTATCCTGACGCTCCTCTATTGCGCCTTTAATTTTTATCTGGGGTCTCCCTTACAGGATTATGTGTCTTGTGGGGCCACATTTCCTCTTCTCTCATTAGTCATCACTACGAAACTTTTTGCCATGATGTCTCGTGACTTGCTAGCACAGAGGTTCTCCCCTAATACTATAATTTACTTATGGGATCTAGAGATTAGGATGAGCTATCTTGGTGGGTCTGTCCACTACACCTAGGAAATGATAAACTGATAGTCAGGTTGACTTGTCTCTAACAACTGCCACATATTCCTGAAACCTAGTTAACCTAACGATCTTCCCATGCACCTTCAATGTTGCAATGCTTCTGATAATGCACCCCAAATACCTTTTATAGGATTTTGGAATTTTTTAGAAACATTAGTGTAAACAAGTAAAGTATCAAATTTAATTCTTAAGAGATGATTGTTGAGATTGGACAACCAGAGGATGGTTTTGGGAGAAGGTCGAGAAGGTGGCACCATGATAGATGCTATTACATTTACAATCATCTTAACTTTGGAGCAACATTATTTCATATCAAGGTTCTCCATTGCTTAATCCTAATATTCAAACAATTCTTGACCTCCTCCTTCAAGATCCCTACCTTGTGCAGAGGAATGGTGATGATCAGATTATATCGATGAAAGTTGTTGGATTATGATGCACGTGTGTGGATTGGTGGGTTGTAGAAGTCATTTTTGTGATGAAAATATTAGGTATTGGTAACCTAACCTAACCTGTTTGGATAACGGTGGGAAACAAAACTACAAAATATTTGAAATATTTGAATTTTCTTATTAGTTCTTGAATTATTTATTAACGTAATCATATAAATAGTTGATAAAAGTATATAAATTAAGTAATGTGGAAAAATTTATTTCAAGAAAAAATAAATTAGTCTAAATAAAAAATTTAAAACATAAAATAATTAAATAACAATAATTGGAATCACGATTTCCCTTAAACAACTATCCATGGGCATTAGTCTCTGTTACATAGGAGCAACATTAGACACACTATCCAACAATCTCTCCCTAGAGTGAGGCAAGTGAGTTTCGAACTCGTGACCTTTTGCTCTAATACCACTTATTGGAATCATGATTCTCGTTAGACCAAAACTTGTAGGTATTAGTCTCCATTACAATTACCAAAGATAAGATCCACGAAAATGGTTAGTCCATCTCATGAAACAAATGAACCTAGTGTCCAACAAAAATCTTATTAATTTTAAACTATTTATTGCCTTTTTAAATAAAAAAAATTACTTAGCAATAATTTTTAGAAAAAGAATATATTTTCTTAATTTATTTATTTTTTAAAATCAATTTTTTTTTTTTTTTTTTTTTAGGAAATCATCATTTCTCAGCAAAGAACTAGTGTAAGGATTGACACAACTGTATTCATTTGGAGTTGATCCATTACAATACAAATTTCCAAAATATTTAAAATTTTTGAATTACTTTCCCAACCAAAAGTTGGAATTATATTTTAGAGTGTATTGAACATAATTTAATATGTTAGGGCAACATTTCAATTCAACAATGTGCTTAACTACTTCTCGCAGGTGTTTTTTGCATTCATGGAAGAAATCCATGTGCTTATCTATTTCTCACAAGTGTTTTCTACATTCATGGCAGTAGTCCACGTCAGTCCTACTTAGTAAAGTAGACGACACACTACTTATCATTGTGCCAATAAAAATGTTATCGTCAAGAATGAAATGATATTTTAAGGTCCACGAGACTAAAAATAGTCTATGAGACCATTAGTTACCTGTTTTTCGCTCTTTACAATTTAGTCCTTTCTGATTCAAATTGATGATGAGTTGATCCAACCTTCCAACAATCTCCTCTCTAAAAAGAAAATGCCAAGAAATTGATGCTAACATGTTTTCATAACTTTCTCTAATGTCTTTGAATGCATCGCATTCCAAAATGAAATGTTTTTCCGATTCCATAGCCCCAGACGTGCAAAATGTACACACCCTTTCTTCCCAAGCTTCTTTAGTCCTTTTCCACTGTCCTATTTCACACTGAAGTTGATGTGAGTTGGTCCTTAATTGAGCAATAAGAAACTTTTCCCTCCACGAAATGCTAGCTCTAATGAACTATTTTTGCTGTAAATCACATGTAGGTTTGAATTCCTCAATGTAATATTTCTTCTTTCTACCCAACTCTTTTGCCCATGCCTTTTTACGAAACTTCTCCATAACAAAATCCTTTAGCTCCTTGCTATTTGTGGGACAAGCATTGAGGTAGATATCACATTTTTGCATCCATGTGTAGTTTTGTTTCATCCATTTTTTCTTTCTTTCACTCATTCCTTCATTGAAGATAACATTAGGCCATGTATCTACTCTCATTTGTTCAATTCTTTCTAGGTATCTTATGATCTACACCATAGCAATTGCTTCAATGGAAGTTGCTCATGTTTCACTCAACATTATCTCATAAGGTATCGAACTTTTTATTTTGAACTTGCTCATGATCAAGAGTTTTTGGATTTTCTCAATTTGTTTCCATTTTGAGATGGGAGTGCTGCTAGCCAATAATTCACACCCATATAGCATCACTAGACAAACTATGAGTCCAAAAAGCACTTTAATTATTTTCTAATCCGATAACTCTTCCTCTCTACATCTGTTTTGAAGAGCATATAATTCTTTCCACCTTCCTAAAATTCTCTTCTTTCTGCAGTCCTCCCAATTGAGTTTGTTGTTGAAATCAATCCCAAGGTACTTGTACTCCTTTACTTCTTCGAGAATGTTGTCTTCAGAAAAGAAAGTGAACTTGGTTAGTCATAAGTGCATTTTCAATTCACCTAATCACATAAAATCCATTAGTATTTATTACATAGTCTTTAATGTTATAGTGAATGGTAGACATGTTATTTTTTATGGTAAAAAATAATGTTACATGTATTTTTTAAATATGTATATGAATAGTTTAATTTATATTAATAATAATAATAACAATAATATTAATATTAATAAAGCTGTAATTTAGTTAATGCTTGTATTTTTTAAATTACGGAAATGTGAAACGTGTCATGTTATAATGAAATGTGTCTTAGTATTTTGATATTTATTTATATTTAACAATAAGTTAATTCATATAATTACATTAGTAAAATAAATAAATATAATCATCTTAATTTTTTTAAAGTAATATTATTGATAACATTGTCCTACCCTTTTATATCAAAAATATTCTTTAATCACCTCTATATATGTGAAAAAAATCATGTTATGTAAAATAGACATGCTACATACTTTATTTGGAAAATTTCTCGCCAAAATCTACCCCACCAATTTTGCATAAAATTTGGAAGAATTTATGTTGCACAATAATAAAATATGAAATTAAAAGAAAAGAAAATTACAAAAATATGTGAATTGATATTTTTATAAAATAGAAGAAAACATAATTAAATAACAATAAACTCTTTACAACATTATCCTTCCTTGTTTCTGGCCCTCACCAATTCTCCAAAGAAGGCTGCGAGATTGGATTTAAGGCTTCTAGTCAAAAACTAATTAAATCATCTATGGGGAAAATATCAAGCCCTAGAGCCACGACAGAAAGCCTAAGGTTAGAGAACAATGCTCACGGGACCCCCACCAAGTAAGCGCAATGTGCCAAAAGAGGATTTTTGCAGTAGTGCGCACTTTGGTTAACATTTGAGCAGTTTCAGGGTGGATTGACATCCATCTCTGCCTGCCCGACCCCTAGAAGCATTTCAGGGGGGGTAACCTCCTTTGGTGATAAGGGGGCACTATCCCTAGAGTTGACAAGTCAAACTAGTGGGTACGTTGATCCAATGGTACAAATTCATTTCAGGGGGTAAGCGATAGATCTTGCCTCCCACTATCTTAGATGGCACCAATTCAAGCAAGCATGATTTTGAAAGGAAAACAGTAATCGGTTTACCCCCTTGTCCCATCCACTTGTCCCCTGTCACCATCCAATATCATTCTTCCATTTGCCCCTCCATGATGTCATGCCACATCAGCTAACCGTTGGCACCCCTCTGCCTATAAAAACCCTTCCCGCCTAGAAGTTTTCAAAGCTTCAAACTACTTGCCCGTGAAAATGTCTCCTGCCTTTCATCTGTTTTAAAAATTTTGTCCAATCATTCTATTCACTCGGCCCAAAACCTCCTTTTAACATTTTTTTTTAGCTTGTATAAGGCAAAGAGGTAACCAACCATTCCCTTTCACCTACAAATCCATTTGATTATTCATTGGAAAATGAATAAGGCATCCCCTAAGCCCTCTAAAACCCATGAGGCTAAACCCTCCTCCAGTGTCGAGCATCTCATGGATAGTATGCACCAAATTGCAAACCCCTCTAGTTCTTACCACCTTGCATACCTAAGATTCAACCTGTATGGTAGCCACGTTACAGGGGAAGACCCATTTCGGGTGGTCGACTCAGGCCTGTACTACCATATTGCACCGTCAATGCACCATTTTCCTAACTTTGTTTCCTCGATTGCAACAACATATATAGATGAGAAAAATTGTTTTGTCTCTTTGACTGGGGTCAAAATCCTTCAGGTGACCCTAGAGCTAATTTGAAAGGCCCTAGTTTACCCAAGCTCCTTTGAACCCCAACAATTCACTATAACTATATTGGTCTACCACTACGCAACCCTTCAAAGTGATGAACAATAATCCTTTCTGCAAATGTTCCTCACCTTGGGCTTACAATCTCTCGCTATTGTTGACAGTTTCCCTATAACCCTCTTCGTAGAGCCTATTCAACCTATCTGTCCCTAGTTAGTCATATGTTTGAGGAAGATGATGCAAATATAGCCTCAAAATCCTCTCTAGGGTTTCAAAGGAAAATGATGTTTTCTTGCCATTTGTTTTATATGTCTGCCTACCTAGTTGAGGCCACAAGATTCCATCTACACCATTTCCCCACCACCTCCTATTTGAGATATTACTCTTGATTGTTATTTTTTTTTTTGTACAAACATGTGGATGAATTTGATTTCCTGGGTCTTAGTTTGGTGGCTTCCAATAAAGAAAGGAATTATGTTTTCAACTAGGATGGTCTTGTTAGGAAAATATAATACCCTGACAGTCATTCCTAGTTTATATCCTCCTACATGGCCATTTCCTACAAAATCATTCATGGTGTTTCCCCTCCCATATTTCTCCCTTAGAAAAAAGCAATCTTCTAGCTCACCAAGGATGCTGGGGTGGGGGACTAGTACTTGTTTGAGTACTTCACAGAAATTGGGGTCTATGGTTGTGAGCTTCCTCCTTACCGCTTACTTGTGTTTATGCCCATGAGGATTTTCGCCTTTGAATTCATTAGATAGAACTTGAATGTAGACCAAGCGCCCTCTTTCCCTACTAAGAATGGATACATGTTTAAATTGGGGAAGCTATTGGCACCTTTTATTGTCAATTCCATTCATGCCCACAGGACAATTGAGGAATTACTGAGGAAGATGAATTTTAACCTAGGGGAATTATAGCTTTATGATCCTTATGGTGTTATTTCCAAAAGAAGAGAGCACAAAGGCTTCAAATTATGAACATGAGGAAAGGCCTGAGATTGAATGGAAATGTAACTTTGAATTGTGGCCTATTAATATAAAGATGGAGATGAAGACTAAAGTATCGAAAGAAAAGGAACAAAAAGGGACTGTTGGCCAAGATGAAGATGTACATCCCAGTAAAAAAGAAAAAACCCAAGAGATAGAGGAAGAGGAAATTGAGACCAGGTTATTAGACACAAGACCAGATAAACTCAGCTTCCAAGTGACCTCAGAAGACCCATTATAGATTGTTTCCTCATCATCTTTAGAGGTAGTTGTTCTAAGTTCGAAAGAAAGTGCTACTGTTATGGAACCATGTTCGCCTATTGAAAAGGTCATTGAACAAAGAAGCAAGAAGGTAAGGGGGGAGATGTAGCAAAAAATGGCATCTCACTTAGTCTCCTATCATACCAGACTTCTAGCTGACATGGACTTAGAGATAAATCAAATGAACTTCTCCCTACAACACCAACTAACATAGTTAATGCCTTCAGGATCATAGTTCAAGGCACTGGACATTTCATTTGACTTGACAAGTGTCCCTCTGCCATATAAGATTAACTTCCACAAGCAAGTCTGGGAAATGGTATATAGTGACCTCAATAGAAATGCACTGACCATTAGCAAAGGTGAGAAACTACTGGAGAAAGTAGCAAGAAGGTTGAAATAGGAGAGACCTAACTCCATATCTCTACACATATAGAGTGAGAGCTTCAGGGAGCTGATTGTGAAGTTGGGGATAAATCCAAAAGACAAAGTTGCATTTAAGCCCTCCTCCAAAGTTAATAAGTAGAAATACAGGATAAAAGGAAAAAATTGAAGATGTCAGATAGTGATTGTGTGCAATCTAAGGAATCTGCACAAGTGGAAGAAGAGAAAGAAATCTTGGCCAAAGAGCTGATAGAAAGGAATAATTGGATAGTATCCCTTAAACAACATGAAGTAGAACTTTATCATAGGATAGACACACACATTTGTGTAGTGCTTGTGCCTGAAAATTCCCAAAATCCCATAGAGAAGCTCACCAAGACCCTCACTGAACTCCATCTTTCGGAAGGGGAGCTTAAGAAATTGAAGAAGAATTTGGACACTTTCCAGAGGTACCTAGCACATAAGGCAAATAGCTTGAGATGGCTAAGACCAACATATACATAGTTGGTAAGAAGCTATAGGCAACAAACCAGAAGATTACTAAGCTAAAAGGAAATCTGAAAGGAAAGATGTCTCTCTTGCAAGCCAAAAAATGTGTTTGAGATGAAATCATAATAGAAATAAAAAGAAAACAGGAGTACACAACTCTTATGGATGACAAAAAACTGTGATCAATGATTATTAGTTTTTCATCCTTGCTACCAAAGAAGATGTGGAAAAAAACTCCCAAATTTACAAGAAGTTCATCCAGTTTGTGCATAAAAGGCCAATCAGTGAGTTGAGGCCAATTGATGTAGTAGATAGAGTGTCTACTATGATGGCTATCTCTAGAGTTGTTCACAAGGAGGAGACTAGATTCAATGTTGAGGAATGCCTGAGGGTGGTACAGAAAGATGTGGATGTTTTCCATGTTGAATTTGATGAAAGAGGTAGGGAAGGGTTTCCTATTTGTTGGGATATTATGGGAATGTTAATCCCATGGACATAATACAATCATATGTTAGTGGAGGCCCAGAGCAAGGCAGATTCCTCCCATGAGATTACTTCCACCTTAAAGGTAAAACAATGGTTAACTATCTCAAGAATGAGCCCCAACTATTATTGTTGATAAAGGCCTTGCTTTTCCCTAGGTTGAACTATACATCAGTCACAAATATCAATATTTCATCTCATCAATTCTTCTACATGCCTGTACCAGCTCCAACATTATGTCGACGTTCCCTCCAAAACACTCTTATCATGAATAAGGATGTTTATGATCATTTCAATCGTGAAACTTTGATTTTTTTTATGTAAAACTCTTATTTTAGAAGAAACTATGTCAGTTAGTTAGGATTCAGTTTTTACATTTGCATCACTGAGTACACTGATATTTTGTTATGATAACTCACTGCCAGATCAAGAAATAATATTTTGTAGTGGGATCTTCCTCTGAAGCCCTATATAAATAGTTTATGATATCGATCCAAGGGTTCAACATTTTGGTTTTCCAAGAGAGAAGCTCTACAAGTTGTCCAAGAAATGTATGCTTTGTGGAATATTAATAAACAATCTGGCAATTCTAGCTCATATAAATTTGTACAATCTATTTCCTATTGTATTTTTTCCATATGTTTTCACTCTTCTTCTCAGATTACATGTAACAGTATCTTCTATATATGTTTTTCATGGAATTATGGATTCATCTAGGTCCAATATTGATTAAATATTTCGATAAATGATATGAATTGTTATCCTTTAAATGCGTTCCATGTATCTCAGTACCTCATTAGAATCTCCTTCTCATAGGTTTCATGTTAAACTTCAATGAAAAAGATTCTTATTTTTAAGCCCTATGCATTGGTTTTCTCTCCTCATTATTTCTTCCATATGATATACTACAAATGACCAATGAAATTTCATGTGTATATGATGTTGGCCACTATAGCTAGATACTAATGCTTCTGCGAGTCATGTTTGGCATTTGATATTATGCTTCTCCTCTTAAAGAAGGTTATGAATTAATTCCTTCTCAAAATTCATAAAATATTGAGTATAATATAAAATATTAGTAGATCATAGAAGCACTCATGGAGATTTCCTAGGCACTAATCTCCTTTCAACCTAGAGGTTGTCTCTAGGATCTACAACACTTCCACCATGGCCTCCATCAATACAGGTGCCTAAAGAAATTGTTTTGATGGCAAAAGCTCTTCTCTTCCTTACATCTTGCAGTATTACAGTATTCAACCCAAGTATTACAGATTCTATTTGTTGTAAAATTTTCCAATGTCTCCCTATGCTTCTCTTGTACTGTACAGATTTATAGCATGCATCATAAGTGTAGTAGAATGATAAGAAAAAGTACAATTTCACTAAATTAATTTAATGGACCGAAGGCTTTACTTAATTTTATTTTATTCTTTCTACCACTCATAGGTTTCTACCTCTAGTAATGTTGATGAAAGAGCACACATTGTTTTCACAATCATAGATGCTCATTCATAGATGGTGAATATTATCATTTAGGTTTCAAGTTGTCATCTTGGCTTATATTTTAAGTTTTCATTGTATTAGATATGTGTGTTACTGTTTTTTTTTATTAGTTTTATAAGATTATACATTAAGCATAAATCAATGCAAGTTATAATGTTGAATTTTGGAAAAATAATTTAATTATTTTTTCAATATTATTAAAAAAAATATTTTCGAAATATCTAATCTATATTAAAATTATTTTCACATAGATAATTCATTAACATTTTCTTTATTAAGCATTGGGTATTATAAATGAATATGAATTATTTTGTCACTAATTATCTTAGTTTTCATATATCTCCTCTAAATCTAAATCTAAATTAAATTAATTCAAAAACATGTTTATTTCCTAATATTATAACAATTGTATCAACTGACGAGTTGTTAGGTAATTAATTATATGCAGTTAAAGTTAATTGATTTTTTTAATGATATGTGCATGTGTTTGTTTTTTTTTTTTTGATGAAGCTAATTTCATTACTTTTTCAAAATTTTACATATGATTTTCAATGGACTTCTTTATCTCCCGGCCTCACCAAAACTAGATTTGTTAGCCAACAAACATAGACCAAAGAAAGAAAGAAAATTCCAAAAATGAGAATGACAACATGACAGATACAATTAAGTGTCAAAATACATGGAGGAAAAAAACATGACTATTCTACATTAGAGATTGCAAGCATGAGTTAATTCTTTCGCAACTTGATGAGGATTGTGAGGACCAGGTCCCCTCTCCGCATGGAACTCCAAATGTTCCATTTTCCCTTCAATCTGATCTGGCCTCTTTATGATGTGTTGTTGGCTTATATGGAATGAATTAAATATAACAAGAATTACCCACTAATTATGTTGAAGATCGTTCATGAAGGAATCACTTCATTCTACTGCCATGCCATTGTTGTTGCAGCTCATTCAAGCTCGTTGTAACACCATGATTTTGTCTCGCTATAATTTCCAGTGAGGATGGTTCATTACATGGCTAAGGAGATGGAACATTTTTTGAAGGTAAATCACCATCCTAGATCACCTTCGTACCCCACTTACCTTCCCCCATGCCCTCCGTTTCTTCTCATCTTGCCCCTCTCCATGGGGCAGACCCATGTCTTGCACGCCCCCATTCATGTACATGACTCCTTCATAAGCCTTCCATTGAAATTCAGACCAACTACTCCCTATGCAGTTAGGACCAGCTACAACCTACTCCACCTAGGAGGAGACAGGGAATTTTTCCCTCAACCAACTGAACCACACTAGAGCCTTTCCAATGAGGACCCTTCTAGAGCTAAATAACTCTACCAAAGCGTTGAAACTTCCACCACTAGAGAATTGTGTACTTCAAAAAAATCCCTAATTCACCCTAGGTTCTATAAATCACCCTCCAAGTTAATCTAAGAAAGTTCCGCCAAAAGAAAATGGAAGCTCTAATTTTTTATTCCCCAACCAAATTCCAGAAACTACCATAATCAAAATCCCACATAGCCATGAGACCCCCCCCCCAAACAATCTACAAAATGCCAAACGATGGAGGTGAAAGCACGATCACGTATCCAATCTGCATGAGCATGGAACTGAGTTGGAACTCTTCTTCCAGAACATTAGGATGCATCCACCTAATCCACACTACACAAGGCCATTCCCCCTCACCAAGCCCCGAACCTCAAACACTCTTTTTCCTAATAGAAACCTGGTCATCTTCCCTCCTCATGATATATACAATTGTGCTTCCAGTAGACATGAGAGCTGGCATTCATAGGTAAAACTCTTGTGTGCATACTCATCTACCACCTTGCCAACTTTTGTTACTCCTATTACCTAACAAAGCGTCTACCAAATGAAGGTCCTTGCTCCCAATTTATCGCACTTTGGTTTCCCAAAAGCTACAGGGGCTCAGATGCCTGACTCCCACTTATCCTTAGGTCTCATCATTGTGTGTCAGAACTTCCCTTGGAGAGCATACCTCCCCACCTCCAAAATTCAATATGCCTTGATCATGCACCCCCATTGGGGTTCTCTAATAATTTTCTATAGCTTATAGTAATTTTTCCACCTAATCTAAAGAAGAGATTGGGGGCCAATCCTAGCAAAGGAGGAGATTCACATCTTGGCTTCCTCAATTAGCTAGTAGGTGTACTACTTTGTTTCTCTCCTTCAATGGGTGCATTGTTATTTCAAACTAAAATGAGTATAATAGTGATTGGATGTTATGGACCAACAAACTTACTTTCTATCTCTTGATCATCTTTTGGACTGGTGCTCCCTCTAGCAATTTTTGAACTGCGATGATTGCTAATTGGGACTCACCATCAATTTTGTGTTGCATGCATCCTTTCCTTTTTCCCTATTCCAAGCCCCATTCAAGAGCTTGGAACTTTTTCACATTACTTTTGTTTATCTACAGTGACTTTCAAACAAACACAAAGGGAGACCCATCTCGTCACAACAAATGTCGCCAAATCCTTTTCAACCTAGATTAACTTTCAAGGTTCCATCAAAGTTCAAATTTGTGAAACCTGATGGGGGAAGGGTGAACTTAGATGGGGAATAATATCTGCCATAGAGAACAAGCTCTAGGCCTTTGTCCATCCTTCACTAGAACTACTCCAGATCCACAAGGATGTGAGCTTCCTACCCTTCTACTTTCTAGTCATTGTGGCCTCATTTTTCCAAAATGATAGTTTCTTTAAGATTTGATTATGTTTGTTTCCATATCTCTTGCCCCTTTCTCTTTTTTTTATTTAGAAACCACCCTGTTTCTTGTTTTCCAAACGTTCCAAAGGATAATTCTAGGGATTAACAACAAGGCCCTATTTTCCATGGGGTTTTGGAATTTATTTGTATTCCAGGCATTGATAGTTTCCTTCAGGCTATTTGGGGCTCACTCTAGATGGAAAAATAATGTTCTTATGTAGTTGTGGAGTATTTCCATATGGAAGAATGTGTTGAGTAGATGTTCCATGTTTTCTTCCATGTTACTGACAAAGGGGGAACCACGAAGGACCTATGAAACCCTTTCCCTTTAAGAGATCTTAGGTGAGTAATCTTTGTCACCCAACTAGCCATAAGAAGTTGGCCACCTTTGTCTAGCTATGACCACCCCATACACATTTCCAATAGGGTTTCTATGGTAGATATTTGAAATTGGCTAACATATTGTATGCTTCCTTAATATTCAATCTTCCTTGGGGATGATATCCCCATCCAATTTGTTCCTGTTCATTGCCTACCTGTATTTTCTTATCCTTTAGATTGTCAAAAAATCCATTCCATTTCCTAGGGGTGTCCTCCATTAATTAATCGTCTTTATCTTTCAACTCTCTTGATTGGCCTCTTGGTTTTTCTGCCTTCCAAAAGTCAACTACCACCATTATGCCATGATTGTCGAGTATTTCTTGGATTTCTTGAAGTTCCTCACACCGTTCCATGATTAGAATTTGATGCCAAGAATCCTCCTAGAAATGGACATGCCGACCATTTCTAAATTCCCAAAACAAATGGCTCCTTACAAAAAAGACTTGAGCCTTTTCTAATTTCCAGATTGAAGAACCTTGCATCTAGGTTGTAAGCCTTAGAATTTCCTCTTGGCCCGAACCCATTACATACTTCCTATGCCAAATTGGCTTCCATTTTCCTAGTCTACATTGGATCCATTACCGTTATATCTTTTTCCCCATGATTTGGTTCACTAATTCCATATCTCTCATCGCCAAGCCTCCACTCCATTTAAGCCATCACACTTTATCCCAAGTGGCTAATGTCCATTTCCTATCCAAATTTTCCCCTTGCCAAATAAATTTGTAGAAGAGGCCCACTAGGTCCTTGTAAACTGATTTTGATGTTGGAAGCACAGGGAGATAGTATATTTCTAAGGCTTACAACATTGTTTTTCGTAGACTAACTTAGTTTGGAAAGTTGAGGGCCCTGAAGGTCCAATTTGTTAGCCTTTTTAAGATCTTCTCTCTAACTTCTGACCATAGGAACATCAACATTGAAGACACTACGAGAGGAATGCTTCATTACTTGGCTAAGAGAGATCCTATTTGAAAGCCGAATGTTATTTCTAGGTGGCATTGGATCAGGACATTTGTGTTGAAGAAATATATGTGCAACTTCTCTCCATTCAACAATGGTCTAGGAAATTTTCATGAGTGCTTTGAAAAAAAAATCCCCAGTATATTGTACCTTTTACTGACACTTACATTTTCTTGTGAAATCATGAAAAATGCATATTCTAAACAACTTCAACAAACCATCAACGTGAAACAAGGAACAAGTAATTATGAAGCACACACAACCAAACGATATGATAACAAAGTTCACCCAATGTTGGCTACGGCTCTGGGCCCAGTGTGAAGAGTGAGAAGGTTGCTTCATTAGTTGTTGCAAGATGATGAGTACATCACGCAATATTTTTCAATACAAGGATGAATCCCCTTAACTATATTGGCATGTCTCTCCTAGGAGACATTCTTCTATAATAAATATCACTCATTAAAGCTCTCCTTCAGCATGAAAAAATAACAATCTCTCACATAAAGTGGCACACAATGATCCTCCAACAAAGTTGCATACATCTATGTCAAAATCAAATCATCATCTTAGTAAAATTAAAACGACATGGCAACAAATAACCTTATACCTCCAAGTTTGGGTCTGGCCTAAAAAACCAACTACTCAGATCATGGTATTGCCTACGCCATTGTGTTCCCTGAGAAAAATAGTGAAAAATGACTATAAACACATCCCCTCTCTAACTTGGTCAAATTTGGGCTACTAAGGAATCTCAAAGATTCCCTAAAGATTATTTTATGTGGGTTACTGAAATGCATCTACTCAAATGAAGAAATTTATCCCACCATCACATTCCTTGCAAAACATTACAATATTTTTAAGTGATCATAGGATTTAGATAGGTGAAGCTTAATGAAAATACCTTTCTCCTTCTTTATTTTCAGCAAGTGGATCGCTTCATGGGCCATTATAACTCTGTCTAAAATTTGTTGTCCCTTTACAAAGCTAGTTTATACTAGCTCAATGAGATGCTTTAAAATGGGTTTCAATGTTCTAGCGATAACTTGTGATATGATATTGTATGTTACATTACATATGGATATGGACCTGAAGCTTCCAACTTCATCCAAATGATTAGTTTTAGGAACCAAAGTAAGGAACATAACATTCAGTCAAGATTATACCTACTAAGATTGTCACAATTCTTCCACCACTATGTGAGCCTCTTTCTCAATTAATGGACAATAAGACTTGAAGAAGTCTGTCATGAACCCATCATGTCCTAGAGTCTTATTGTTGGGAATTCCTTTAATATCTCCTCTACTTCTGCAAAATATATCTCCTACATTAAAGCCAAATTCTGCTCACAGGTTACCAACTGAGCGATGTGATGCATGATGCAAGCAATGGCTTCTATTCTATCTTTTCTATCATCATTCAATAGCTCTCTAAAGTTTGAAACCAACTCATTCTTGATATATTCATGCTCCATAAGGTGATCTCCATCTTGGGCCTTTGGAGAAAATATCTAATTATAATGATGATGCTTCACCAGGTCTTTGTGGAAGAAGTGTGTATTGTGCTCCTCCTCCCTAATCCATTGTGCATGAGACTTTTAATAGTAGAAGGTATCCTCTTGCTTTCGAAGAGAGTCTATCTCATAGATCAACCTAATTTCCTTAGCCACAAAATATTCACTCTACCCCTCCTGGATTATATAAGTTTCTATGGCCTCCATTTGATCCTCCAAACCTCTATTTCTCCTTGTAAATATCTCCAAATTCCAGTCTGTTTCATTGCTTCATTCAAAGCTTTGATTCCTTTAATTTCAAATATGTTGGTTTCATCTAAGAATTACCAATAACCTCTATCTCCTTCCACCAATCCTCCAGTTTCTCTAAAAATGTGGGGTGTTGAATCCAAAATATTTCAAAGCGGATTGTATTATTATGAGGGGACTATTTCAAATCAATCACCAAGAAAATTGGCTAGAATCCGATCCCATGCTTCGGATAATTTCTACTTCCATGAATAGGTAACAATCCATCATGTGTTCAAAAATGATAAAATGGTTTAGCCTACAACCAATATGATGTTTACCACCTCTCTAATTATTCCGAGTGTGTTTTCCATTGATGATATCTATCTCTCTGTGTTTTATATCGTGGATCAGATCTTAGAAAAGGTATCACATGGGCTCCAGGTGCAATATCCCACATTTTATTTCCTCCGGGTTTCTAATCTGATTGAAGTCTCTCCTAAAATTCATCCCTGCCCTATGGTTTCTTTATGTAGCATCCTATTTGGGACCACTAGGCCATAAACAATAGAGAGTCATAGCTCTCCCCCTGATCCAAAACACCTGAATCATACTGTGAGGGAATTTAGTCTTCAACACCCATAAATTTACACCCTATCTAGCATCTAGCAAATATATCTTCTACCTTTTCCATAGATGCTTCTGTTTGCTGCAAAAATATTATTTTTGGTTTTTTTTTTGTCTATTCAGTCATTCAAATACCTTTTCTTTCCTTTACTATTCATACCATGTATGTCCCATTATATGATCTTCATAGATCAGCTGATTCTTGGTGGATCATATACTCTAAAATCTTATTAAGTTTTCTATAGTTAAAAAAAAATTCTCTTGCTCCTCTCATAACTTCTTAGGTCAACTTCCTTCCTCTATGGTTTTGATCAATGGTAGTTTGATCTTTCACCTTAAATGATTTTGTAAATCCTTTCCGTTTAGTACCTAAAATCGAGGAATCACCCTCAGGGAAAGGGTGAGATTTCCTCCAAGACCCATACAGATGCAAGAAAAGATAAATCCACGTGGCCTAAATCTCATGGGCCACTGCATGAGCCTAGGTCCTTAAAAATTCTATTGTGGTTCTCTAATCATTGTTGAGGTTCTCATTAAGATCCCCTTCCTCCAAGATGGAGGAGGTGTTGATAGGTAATTCCTTTAGATCTGGATGGCCCATTACATTTTTCATAGATTTGTTCTTTGGTTTCTTTTTCCCTACCACTCCTTCTTAATATTCTACCTCCATCATGTGTTCCTCGCTATTTGTTTACTCAATAGTAGGTGTCTCGTCCATATTCTCTTCTTGGTTCAATATTGAAAAGGGTTTCTAATCCTTGGTTTCTCTTGGAGATTATTCCACTAATCCTTGCAGATCCATCTCCTGTTGTGCTCTATTTGTGTGGCATCTTCTACTAGTGACTTCCTAGAGACCCTCAAGGTTTTCCCACCTTTAGCTTGCTTATTTTATTGCAATTATCGAAGGGAAATCTCCAATCAAATTCCCATACTCGTGGCATCGATGACACTTGAAGGGAACGTGCTAATAATCAAGATGTTGTTTCCACATCTTGTAATGGTACTCCAACTCAATCGATCCTAAAAAGGGCTTATAGATGTTTATGCAGACATAGATCCATGCATAAGATGAATAATTCAGATGTTTTTTGACCTCATAGATTTTTACAAAATCCCCTATGGCATTCCCTATGCCCTCCAACATATCTGGTTCTCGAAAGTCATCAGTGGGGAGGGAATACTCAGACCAAGATTGAAGGAAATAGGAGTTTCTTCTTGTTTAAGTTATAACATTACTCTGAAAAGCCCATGAAGAATCCTACATTATTCATGAAATATGGGTCAATTTTGAAAACCATTTTCTTGTCCTCCAGATGTACAAAAATGACTGTAAAGAAACCCTTGGCCCTTAACATGAGCTTCACAGAGCCTTTGGGTGTCCACTTTAGCTACACCCAAGTGAAAATGTCTTGTTCCTTAGGCAAAATACACATAAACTTATAGATTAAAGAATTATACTTCATAAATTGGTGAGACTTATCCAACCTATTATTTGGAATGGTGAATCTTAGGTTTTTTAGGCCTTTCAAGTCCAACGTACACTTATCTATTCCTACCAAATTAGGAACCCATCACTAGTGTTTCTCCTTTTTTTGCCTGTGCACTTGAATCACTTGAACCTCCTCATGTGTTCTTGTTGTATGGGCTACAACCACCCTCCAAATGTTTTGCTACGCTTCATTTTGGAGGCTCCCTACTAAAATCCAACAGCTTATCTTATACTGCCTAGCTACTTGTTCTTTCATTTAAGTTTTATCTTTTGTGTTACAACTTGTGTTTTCTTACTTTCTTTTCTATCTAACCACAAGATGACCTCTTCACTTGGTTGTAATCCGGTTCTAGAAGTGCCTTGGCAATCTACGGAATCCTAGATGGGAACCACCCTTGCTTTCAGGAAATGCACAGTTCAACCTAGTATAGAGATCCGGCTCTATAATTTCGTAGACCCAACTCAAAACTTGTATTTAGTTAGGAAACTACACAGAGCATGAGAGGTCTCCAGAGCTACTCAGCCCAAGAATTGTGCAGAAGCATTGCCTTAGCCCATGCCCGATGCATGTGCTAATGAGTTGCCCAATTCTCCTTGGAACTACACAATTTATCCATGCATGCATGGAAACCTTTCCCAAAAAAGAAAAAAAGCAAAAAATAAAATGAAATCTCTAACAAAAGGAGATCTATTTTTATTAGTTGGAGTTACACTTGCATTATTTTATAAACTGTCACCATGTGTTGCTTTTTCATAGATTTTTGGCCTTCACATTATAAAAATCCTAAATTGATCAAATTTATTTAATGGACACAACTGGAGATCATTTTCACATTCAATCTTGGAGCTCTAGCATTCTTGAGGAGATCTAGGAACCTTCGGCATAGTCATCACAACTTTTCCGAGTAAGTATTGCTTTTCTAGTATTTTGTTTCTTTTTCTGTTGCTTTATTTTCCTTGGCTTGTGAGAGTGTTGTTTTACCCATTTTATTGAACTACCACTGGTTTTTTGATGTTTTTTAGCTTCTATAAGTGTTTCTTTAATTTTTTTCATTTCCTTTCCTAAGTGTCACATGCATAACCCAATGTGTGCACTAATAGTCGTCGTTGCGGCGAATCTCTCCACAAGCTTTGTTTTTTTCTATTTGAATGATTCCTGCACTTGTTTGGATTGCATGCATCATCATTCACTCATATCTGTACCAAAATTCACTCACACATTCAGATATGCTCGTTTCAAGTTTCCCTTAGGCAGATCTATGATTACTTGGCCTAGATCTAGCTCTTCTCGACATGCACTGTGCATTTTTGGATCTCAAAGCTTTGCCTTGGCTCCACGAATTTCACGGAGGCTACTAGTGATTGGATTCAACTATGTACTACGCAGTTCCAAGAGCCAGTCCTGGAGCCTTCGCCACTAGGATTACGTAATGCACAATCCCAACCAACACAAGCCAGAATGAACTGCACATTGCTTAGTTCTAGTTAGCTTCACCTCCTCATTGATAGTTGGGACTGTGCAATGAACAAATCCAGATGACAACCCCTCACCTCTTAAGCCCAGAATTGCACAATCTTTCCTAGCAGTTGCCCATTTTTTGGTTGGTCTGCCTTGGAGTGATTTCGATTTCGTACTAAGATTTGCATGCCATGAGTGTTTGCTCTATCTCCAGGTACGACATTTGTTGAGATGCTTTTGAGCAGTACAGGTAACATGTCTTCCAAGAGAGATGGATCAAAGGATACTATCGAGAGCAACACTCAGGATGTAGTTGAAAGGTGTCAATGAACTTGCCAATCTACGCAGACACACAATTGTTCATAGAGAAGGACATGAAGATAACATGGAAGGAAATTAAGGACAAATTTGCAAGAAACTTAAAGCAATATCTAGAAGATTAGCATGTCTATGTAAACATCCACAATTCAGGTTTATATAAGGTTGCATGCAAGTACTCTGCCTTCCCATGGCTAGACATAATTCACTGGATTGTCTCACATACTGATCCTGAGATGATGACATTGAGGGGTTATAGTGGAACACAACTTGCTACCTTCAACATGGAAAACTATCATCATGTGTATTAGTTAACACAACCAATGAACCATATGGATGCATTTTTATATATCCCCAACAACAAAGTGAACACTATAGGAATCATGAAGCATTTGGTGAAAGGGTCGTCAAAGTTCAAGTCGACACCTAATCAGGTCTACAAGACAAAGTCACTCAAAAAGGCCTACCAACTATTGATCATACTAGCATTCCACTTGTATGGTCGAGATAGCACGAAGACCTTTCCACATAATTGGGTGGTTGTTTTGGACTAGTTGGCAAATGAAGGCCATTCAACTACTTGGATATGTTGGCTCCTCAGGTAAAAGTGCATGTGACTAATGCCTAGAATCTGCCCAAGAATGAGCAAGCGAGATTCTATATGTTCGCGTACCCATTTGATGCAATATGTGCCCAACATCAGTTTCCTGGCATGGGTTGGACATGGAAACCATCAGAGAATGATGTGAACATTTTTTAAAAGATTATTTCTGAGTGTAGCTACCGAGTAGTCATGGCAAGGCTATCTGACCATTTCATCATCCCGGTTTACAAGTTGATATTTGAGCAGGATCCACCTTGCATGTCTTAAGAAGTGATGTCGACAGTACTTAACATTGTAGATTAATTCGAGGAATTGTTATGCCAACTTAATGTGTATTTTTTTCTAGCCTAGAAAATAAACTATTATCATGCTTAGTGGTGAAGAAACTAAGTTTGAACAACTAGTTTTGCCTTATAAACTTAGATGGGCTAGACATAGATTATGGGTGCTTTAGTCTTCAATTATGATAACTCTATTATGACATCTTATAATATGAAATATGCATTGTTTCTATCCTAGATGAAAGTCATTATCATGCTCAACAATGAAGAAACTAAGTTTGAACACCTAGTTTAGGAAAATATATGTAAGAATATGTGCATGAATTTGAAGCATTTAGTTTAAACATTTCACTTTATTTTGAGTTCATTTGTACCCCATATTGTAGAACTTATCTATCATCCAAGACATAATAATTCAAAATATGTGTCCATCAATTTCAAAGGCTTCATTTTTAGTACTAAAAAAAACTATATTGTTCATTTGAATTTGTGAAAATTACGGGAAACAGTTGGGATTGAATATTTTCTAAGGGTATGAAGGCATGGGTAGGTGATTAATACTAAAATAGATGACTTATATTACACAGAAAGAATAGTAGGTTATTCTTGGACCCATGCAATAATTTCTGATCAAACCTATCATTTGATTAAGAGCATTTGCAATTTCAAATTACTTTTATGGACAGATGAATCAAGAAAGGTTGTGAATTTGGTGTTTAAGGAGTACAATCAGAGTGCCATATATAATATCTATGAACCTCATTGTCTTAATAACATAAAATTATGAATAAGTACAATAGGAAAACTTATAGATTCACAAAATATGGTAATCTACTTCAAACTTTTGATATTGTTTCCTTTTAGTAGCAAAATATCAGTTATCCTTTATTTCAGTGTAATTACTACTACTTGCAAGTCTTGAGGAGAGAAATGGAGTTCCTTTATGGTGGATATGACCCATGTTATGAAGTATACACAGATGAATATTTCAACAAGCTTAATGTTCAAGAAGCCCTTCATGAAAATGTTAAAAAGATTCCTTTCAAATAGGCAGTCTGCAAGTGGGTACCTATATTATAATCACTAATGTAGGTCATAGTGGGTATTTTTATTCTAATCACTAATATAGGTCATGTTATCTCTAAATCTGGATCATGTTAAATATGGATCTATTGAGATAAATATGTTTCAGGGAAAATCTCTCCACTCAGAATAGACTTGGGTTAAATAAATTTATACTAATTTTTATCTACAACTGTTTTGTTTTCATCTTTTTAAAAATAATGCAAGTTGATGTAATAAATCCTCCACCATTTTGGACATTATAGCTCAATTTCATAGCAACTAGTCATATTTCATTTCATTTTCTAAATCTTGATTGTGGTTATTTGATGTAGTAATTCTGTGTTGGAAACATATATTTTCTTAGTGGTTCCAATCTACACAAAACTTATCCAAGGTGGTCTAAGGATTTGGGTTTACAGGCGTAACATGCCCCTTGAGGTTCCTTTCCTTTTTTTTAAGAAATGTTCATATGGGAAAAACAGGTGGAAGACTGATTTTAAAATATTGGCTTTAGGTTTGAATAAGCCTGTAAAATTTGTTTTTGAATATGATTATGTGAGAAACTCTTTCTAAATATGGAAGAGGTGGTTGTCAGCATTTGGATGGTTAATGAAGTTCGTGATGGATTTTCTTTCAGCTCTTAGTGTATATCCAAATTTTCATTTCAGTCAATTATCATTCCTACCAGGATTATTTATGGTACAATGGTGTTAGGGATAGGTATCTGGACCTTTCTAGACATACAAATTGTATATTTTAAATACTCTTTAAAATTATTAAGTTTGGTGCATTTCTAAAATCTATGATAGCATTTTGGCATAGTTATGAATCTCATGTTGAGGATATATGTGAAAATATACAACTTTGTTATAAGTTTAGATTTAATGAAGGCACAAATACTCTCTTTGGAGTGTTTTTTGATAGAATATAATGAATATTGTTTGTAATCTATGGAACTATGATAAAGCATATAGGAAGCATTGGATTTATGCCTTAGAGTTATTTTGTTTTTATCTTTTGAAATGTTGAAACATGCATCTGCAGAATGTACACTTCACTTTTATATGTAATAAAAGGTTACAACTTTTTCCCACAAAAAATCACTCCATGGATATAATACTTGGTGTTCCCTGTTACTATGGAAGATTGAGAAACATGTGTAAAATCATTCATGGATGTAACCTAAAATACCTACTTTTCAAAAACCCTAGTCATTAGGGTTTAGAGACACAATTCATTCCACTTTATTAAGTAGGTTGTATTGCCTTAAGGTTGTAGTTATTCAACCTACTCTTTATGTTTTTGAAAAATACTGACAACATCTTCTGTGAAGGCTATATCCCAATGGTCAATAGTTAAACATACAACAGGTAGACAATAGTGTAAAAAGTTTTGGGAATCATGTATTTGAACCAAAAATGAACCTCGTTGATTTAATAGATACAAATTTTTGAGAGACAATGTGGACCTCCAACCCATATGTCACGAAACACATGCATGCTCTAGCAAACATATGCTATAAAGGTATCAACATGTAAACTTGCCACAAGGTATCATGCTCCTAGCGATGGAGAAAAGGTTGATTCACCTTGGAAAAATAATAGACACATAAGGCTACATAGAAATAATATCATGTTTCAAGGATCTTCCACTCCAATGAGAGCTCCTCCTAGAAAAATCTACAATCTTCTAGTTGCAAGCACTCTTTGGAAACCAAATATTGTGAAAACCCAATCCAGACACATTGAGACAAAAGTGGAGGATTGAAACTTCTACCCACTTATCAACCTGTAATTCCAACATGGCTCCTAGTTGTACAAATGTTATGTGAAGAAGTGTGTTGTGATAATAAGTTCACAATTGAAAAATAAGAGATAACTCACAAAAGGAAAAAAGGATCCGGTTTCATAACTCTAAGGCCTATTTATGGCCCTTCATCATGTTGACATAAATAACTCCATGCAGAGGTCTTGTACAATGGCTAAATATGTATTACACAGAAACACCATCTGCATTACCTCAGGGACTATAAGATAGTCCTCACTTACCTGAACTTTGCATAAGGTTAGTTCTTGGATTGACATGATCTATTTTTTCTCATATAAAGTCTTGGTCAACCTTTTCATGCCTCACAAAAGTCATTTATTAATGTCTTACCCAACCATGCAATGTTTTCTATCAGCTTCATCCTACAATGGGATTGTGGAGAGTTTCATCTATACTTTTTCAGTCAAATAGGTCTATGTATTGTATGACCTCATTCTGACATTGATAAGCTAACCAAATCCTTTTTATCTACTCTACCATGTGTTGTTTTGGTCAATCTCCCAAATATATTTGTCTAGTGTAATGTTCGACTCATGTTTTACCTAAAAGACAGATGCATAGGCCTCTTAAGGCACATTCATGAATGTTAACATAATTAATCTTTTTGTAACAATGTTTTATTCCCCTGCTTAACATGTGAAACAATTGTCTACTTCCACGTGTTGTAGTAATACACTATGTGCTAGGGTAACACATTATTAGACTACAACACGTGTCTATGGAAACCACTTTAACACAGAAATTGGTATACCACCATTAACATGCATTCCAACATAACTCTTTTTTTACTACCAACACGTTTTTATGTAGTAGTGAGGACATACATCAACTCTGGTACAAGAAATGCTAGAACAATGATACAAAATATGACATATAAATCAATTAAGTGGCTCACAAAATAATCCATATTGGAAATCGTCCATCTCTATGATAGACTGGCAATGCTCTAGCACAATGACAATTCTCTCACAAAACTCAATTACATCACTACAAAGTCATAATTCACATGCATCACTAAAAATATAATAATTTCCAAAATGTATATGATTTGAACAATTAAGATTTCAGGAGCAGTGACCACCATGTTATCAGCTTTAAATAAGGGAGATCATGTAAATACTATACATGAAGCCTTATGAGGCATCAATTCATTTTCTTAATAATAAATACCTAGTGGCCCATATTTATACATATTAGTCCATATCGATGTCAAGGAGGTCTAGTTTTTCGACACTTATTTTCTTCCAATCAATAATAAACACTAAACGAAATAAGAAACCAAAGTTGATTCTTCATAGAACTTACTTGAAGTCTGTTTCAGAGTAGTCTGGATGTATTTTAAGTACATTACTCCAGAGGGGCTTATTTTCCAAAATGCATCAATTAGAGTAGACTGTAATAGCAACAAACATTGATGGGGGGGACTTTATCATCATCTATTGCATCAAGTTAGTTTGAAGAGGGAGTATACAAAAGTTTCCATCTTACTATTAGACCAAACATGGAAGCATGCAAAAAAATTAATAATCTAAATTTAAGGTCAACAATAATGGTCGAAATATAGATAAGACCTTGCCTCTTCATCAAAGCATGTAGTTTTGAGGATTCAGAAAATGAATACTTGTTATTGCATTGTGCTACAGAATTGCATACTTATGATCTCTAAAGAAAATTTGGCATCCTATAAATCAGTTAACTTTTATCTAACTTATAGAAATAGAACTTCATTTTCATTTTTGAAAGTCAATTTTAAAATCATTTCAGCCCATGGGTGTGAGGTCTACCCACAAACAACAAGGTGAAGAGGCTTGTATTAATGCAAAGAACCATGTTCAAAACCCCCAAAGTGGGTATAGATGTAAGCTAGATGCTCTTGAGTGATTTGATGGCCTAGAAACACCCTGATAACATAGTCGCTTAGTCAAAGGGTAGTTGTAAGTTACTATAAGAAGCATTTCAAACCAAAGAAATATTGACATCAACTCCCTATTTTTGTTGGCTCATGTCTTTGTATTATTCCTTGTAAAATATCGAAATAAAGCCTGTATTGAAAGCAAAAGTTTTTCTTGTCTATGGGGTTCTGGTATACTGGTTGAAACTTGAGAAAACAATCCAAGTCAAACCTTGATGGGCATAAAAAAATTGAACAACATGTTCCTTGGCTATTTTTGATGAACCCCACATTGAAGTGGGAACAAAATAATGCATAAATGGGATTCACAGTTCCACACAAATAAAAAATAAATAAATAAAACATCTTCCTAACTAAGATAGGGATAAGAAAAAATGAAAAATCTTGCCAAGTAGAGATGGGGACAAGAAAGAATGTCTCCTAGCATCATTGAACCCATATTTAACATTTTTTCTTCAAAAATAGTTGGATCCTACCAGTGGAGATAAAAATTGAGTCACTTTGATTTTTCCTAATTCACTAACATGATAATATCCTTGTGTTCACACCTCTAGAATAAAAAGAAAATATTCTTGATTTGAATGTAGAAAAAAAATTAGGACATCATCCAAGTATCTTCCATCAATTAAACTCCCTCTTTTGTAGCTAATGAAATGAAAAACACATTGTACTTCATAGTGAAAGTGTGCATAGAAGAAAAGTAATGAAATCTAATAATGGTTAGTAAAACAGATTGGAAATGGTTGAAAAATTAATAAGGATACAAGTAAGGGTTAAATGCTATTGAATTATCTATAAATTATTTATCAAAAGATATTAAGTTCACTATACACATAGAGAATCCTTTGGTTTGATCCTATATAAATATATCATAGAGATGAATAATGAATTAGGCACTAGAAATTTATCCTCTGATAGCTCAGGGGAAACCCCAAAGCTTCTCTATTTGATAGAATTCTCAAGAAAGAATTCCATATCTTCACCAAGATAACTGACCATGTGAGGGTCATACACTCAATTAATACTCCTTTTTGTAACTCGGAATTCTTCTCTTCCCACGGCCAAAAACTTGAACATAACATAATATCCCTTTCCACGTGTGATCTTGCTAGCACAAAGAAAATATTCCAAACATAAAACAAAAGGTTCTACTTTACTTCCTTATCGAGCTTGCCACAATAGCTTACCTGTAGAGTTGGTACCATCATTTAGAGATGTGTAGGGATGAAGCCCTGTTAAAGTTTCTTGAATTGGACACTCTTTGGTAGCGATCAAGCCCTATTTTATCTACAACTATAGGCAATCATACCTCCTTATGCAACTCTACTATGAGTAGTTGTTGCAACACTTTTTCTTAATATCAAGTTTAAACTTTAAACATATCTACTAGTTCTTGTTAGAGAAAAGAAAAATGCGAATGTAGATGTTGTATTATGAGTTGTTCCCTTTGTAGGAAACAATGCTAGGGCATCTAGTGGAAGTATGATTAATCCTCTAGCCAAAGGGGATATGTGACTACAATAACAACTCTTTGTTATACCAAATTTCGAATTGAAGCACATACACACTAATTCTTCAATGATTTCATTGAAAAATAAAATGGTTGATGGCTGAATAACGAGAGGATATGGGAGAGAAAATCTAGAGGAATAAACTAAATAGGTTAGTGGGAAAACCATTGGGCTATGGAGTCAAGTTACTCATGATCATGGGTCTAGTAAGGAGTTGAAATAATAAATAGGAAAATAGCATTTTTTGAAGGAATCTATCGATTAAATCAGAGATAGTAAGTAGAGAGCATAAACAGAAAAAACCCCTACACATAAATCACCTTTCTCCCAAACTGAAAGACATGTAATATAAAGTATGAAGTTATAAAATATGTTGAAGAAGATACACTGACATAGAAAATTATGAGAGGGTGGAAGTCCCGTTCACTTACAGGTTACAAAAATAAAAAGTTTATGGGCATTGCAATAATAGAATCCAACAATTTAATCATATTACACATAGGAAAAACCACGCATGAAACTGGGTAAGGAATAATATCTTCATTATATTGATGGTAGCATGAATTTATCAAAATCCTATACATTAAAATCAATAATATCCAACCTATATTTTTAAGTAACACAAATATGAAATGGAAAGCGGGCGAAGCAACAAAATTCCAAGCATGTACATGTCAATAAGGCATACTATAATTATAGCTGACTAGAATCTAAAGAAGAAAAATATTCTAGAAGATGAATAATAGGAGTATGAAAAGGACTAAGAAAAATATACAAACAGATTTAGTGGTGAATCTTCAACTCAAGTCTTATGTGAATGTTTCCCTGTATTTCTCCTCCTAAAGTATTTCCCTACGGCAAGCAGAAGCAACATTAGAGATGAGTATTGAATACCCACTGTAATCCAACATGTGTTTCCTTTATGACTATTGCATAAAGTAGTTCTCTATTGGAGGTAATGCCCATTTGAATCTAGTATCTATCCCTTTCTTTTTTCCCGTTGGAAAAATCATAATTTTCATTAATATCAGAAAATTACATATTGTAGATGTTGTATGTGAGGTTGTTGCCTATCAGAATAAATAGAGTATCAAAAATATGATCAATTTTCTCCACATAGGGAGGATATGTTATCTGAACTATTCAAAAAGAGATCAAAAAACTCCTCATGGGGAGTACATATGGTTGTCATGTATGTACATCTAGTGTAAAATATACATTATGTTGATAATTTAAAAACAAACTTTAAACATTAGAAAAACAAGCTCGTCCTGAGTCAGTTATGTTGTATAATCTATGCATGGACGGTGGTAGAACTGATAATTAACATCATCCCTCTGCTCCAGGATCAACAACGTGCCACAAGGCCGATTTGCAGCTTCCTTGGAAAGTTGGTTGATAGTTTGATTTTGCTCCCTATATATATGGCGAAACAAAAGATTTCAAATTGTGCAATGAGTTTATGAGCTTCTTCCAATATATGTCTCAGTGAATATGCAGAACAGTTTTTTGATTTGTTTATATAGTTGCAAACAATTTTGGATTCCCCATATATTTGTATATACCTACAACATTTTTCCAAGGCAAAGTGTAGAAGGTGTTTTAGTGTGATCAAATCTACATAATTGTTGGTTCCCCATCCCAGACCCATTTGAATTTTATAGTAATGGGAGCCAGTAAGGTATAGGATAACTCCCTCCCCACATCCTACATCCTATTTAGAGCCATCAAAATATGTGTTGGAAATAATACTGAGAGGGGGGGGGGGTGAATCAATATTATGAAGTTCTTTCAATAAACCTTCCTTAATTACACTTTTGAATTATTTTTGCATGTCAGTACCATAAATTATGAACAAAGAAAACAGATAGTCACACCAAAGAACACCAGATGTAAGGTGGAAACCCAATGTGGGTGAAAACCACCTGCTGCAGTATGTCTCTATCTTCTTTTAATTAGAAACTTCTTTTACAATGATTTTGTACTGGTGCGGTCCTTTACCAGTACGTAGGCTACAACCTGCAGAGAGCTACAACTCTCTCTCATTTTCCAGTCTCTCCTGGAAGGGAGCTACAATGCCCTACTTCTTTTCTTTCAAGGACCACTTTTCATAAATTTTCAAACTGGGTCCATAAACATCAAGAGATCATCAAGTACAAGAAAATCACCCAGTCAACTGCAGTAACCAGATCAACAGTAACAATAAACTAGACCCAGAACACCTTATCAATAGAAAACATTAAGCCAAAAAAAGATCTTAAGACAGATACGCGGTTTTTCTTTCTCTGGTCTGCGTGCGTACGCACTTCACCTTCTGCTCCCCTGCGTATACCCGTAGAGACCCTTCTGCTTCACCGCGTACCCACGCACTATTTCTTCAACCAAGCTGCGTAATGTTATTGCAGACACGCACCCACTGATACTATCGCGCCGCGTACTGCTACTGTAGCGACGCACCCACAGATGCTATCACGCCGTGTACCTACACACCTGCGGCTTCTGAAACGCCGCGTACTTTCCCTGTGCCTATGCACCTGAACCTCTGCCGCGCTGCGTACCCATGCACTGTGCCTTCTTCTGTTCTACGTACCCATGCACTTCTCCTTCTCATTCTCTGCATACCCACGCACTTCTCCTTCTTCTTCTTTGCGTACCCACGCACTTGCACCGATAATCTCCTGCGTAACCCTAATTAGGGCAGAACTGGCAGTCCCCCAGTGTGCCACCAATAGTCAGATGCCCAGATCTGATCATGCGCTTAAGAGATCACCCTTCATAGATTCGCCTTTGACTTCTCTTTTATATAGATCAAGCTTTTTAAACAATAACCCAATATTTCTGATCTTAGGATATTCAATTGCAAAAGATACTTAGCCAAGTGATCTCATTTACTTTCTATAGGAAAGCTCTTCCTAAAAACATGGATCAATACCATAGATAACCAATACAAGGGGCCCAAAAACAACGGGCTCAATAATAATAATATAAAGCAATACCACGGGCCAAAACCATAGAATCAAGAACGACGGGCTAAATACTACGAGCCAAATATAAGAAAACCCAACATGAGCGCGCTTTACTGCCTTGAAGTGTGTGCACTGGGGTCCGCACCTACTGAATGGGTAACCTGCGGGTATGACCACACCTCCTGTATGGGTAACCTGTGGGTCCACACCTTTTAAACCATTCACCTGCGAGCCTTTTAATTTCCATCACTTTGAGAGCCTGAACACTTGAGTGAGTTGCCATCAAGTATAACACCTGTATCATAGAGCCATACCAGAATCATAATGCCAACAATCTCCCCCTTTGGACTTGATGGCAACCTCAAGATCCTCAACGTCATTCTCCCCCTTTGACATCAAGGGAAAAGGGTTATGCTCCCCCTAAGAACATGCTCCCCCTGACTTTAAACCAGATCTGCAAAGAGGAAACAAAATCAATCAAAGACCATAAATAATCATGAAAGAGATAGAGACGTATTGCAACCATGTTTTAGATCAGCATCCATGTTCTCCTTTTGTGCTCCCATAATGCCAACAATGCATTATATGTGCTCCCCCTGAACCTGTACCATTGATCTGCAATCAATCCATAAACCAACAAATGTACGCGTATACCACGTATAGACCTCGCGTACAACCAACAGATGAGATTCAACAACAAGATGATGCATCGACAACCCCCAGCTTTTGCCTGAGGTATTCAAAGGTCTCCCTGGGCAGTGGTTTAGTGAGTATATCAGCAACTTGTTCCTTAGAAGGAACATACTCCAGCTTGACCTTTTGTTCAAGCACTTGTTCTCGGAGAAAATGATACTTGATCGGTATGTTATTGGTCTTTGAATGCATAACTGGGTTCTTTGAAATATTGATTGCACTTGTATTATCACATAAGATGGAGATAGGTGGTGTACAAGTGATTTGAAAATCCTGCAAGGTCTGCATCATCCAAAGAATTTGAGTGCAACAAGATGCAGCAGCAACATATTCTGCTTCAGCTATAGACAAGGCAATCAAACTCTGTTTCTTGCTGAACCAAAATACTAATCTGGAACCCATAAAGAATGCACCACCACTTGTGCTCTTCCTGTCATCCACGCTTCCGGCCCAATCTGCATCTGTATAAGCATGAAGTGTGAGATCTGTATCTCTAGGATACCATAAGCCATAATTTTGAGTCCCTTGAAGATATTTGAAAATTCTCTTTACTGCCTGAAGATGAGTTTCCTTCGGATTTGCCTGAAATCTTCCAACTATTCCCACTGCATGCATGATGTCTGGTCTGGTACCTGTCAAATAAAGTAGACTTCCAATCATAGATCTGTAGGTTGGTTGATGCACTACTGTTGATTCGTCATTTGCAATGAGGTTGCATCCTGTTACCATGGGTGTACATACAGGTTTTTCATCTTCCATGCCATATTTCTTCAAAATATGCTTGAGATACCTGGTTTGAGACAAGAAGATCCCTCCTTCATTTTGTTGGATTTGCAAACCAAGAAAGTATGTCAGTTCTCCAAGCAAGGACATTTCGAATTCTTTCTACATCACCAAGGCAAAGTGTTGACTCATAGCTTCTTCATTGCTTCCAAAGATAATGTCATCTACATACACAACAAGTATTAGCAATTTATCATTTTCAATTTTTATATAAAGATTGGTATCTGCTGATCCTTTTGAAAAACCTTGTTGATGAAGATATTTGTCCAAGCGATAGTACCAAGCCCTTGGAGCTTGTTTGAGACCATAAAGCGCCTTTTTCAGTCTGTATACAAGATTTGGATCATTTCCAAGAATGAAAGCATCTGGCTGCTCAATGTATACTTCTTCTTCTAAGTCTCCATTCACAAAGGCTGATTTCACGTCCATTTGAAATATTTTGAACTTTTGAAAGCTTGAGAGAGAAAGGACCATTCGAATGGCCTCAAGTCTTACAACCGGAGCAAAGGTTTCTTCAAAATCTATTCCTTCTTGCTGCGCATATCCTTTACAAACAAGTCTGGCCTTGTTTCTAATAACTTCTCCATTTTCATTTAATTTATTTTTGAAGACCCATTTTGTCCCTATAACATTCTTATCCTTTGGCCCAGGAACCAATTCCCAAGTGTTGTTCTTTTTGATCTGCTCAAGTTCTTCATCCATTACTTTGACCCAACATTCATCGTTGCATCCATCTTTCACATTTTGTGGTTCAGTAGAAGAGAGTAATGCCAAATAGCTTGAAGTTTCTGCAACTGTTCTTCTTGTTTGTACACCTGCTTCTTTCTGCCCCGAAATCTGAGATTCTAGATGATTCTTCTGAACATATTTGGATGGAGTCGTTACTTCCATCCTTATCTGCTCCTCTGGTTCTTCTTGAGGTTCTTCTTCTTCATCATTCCGTCTTTGAGGGTAGTCTTCATTTTCTTCGATATCTTCATGATTTACTTGCCTAGGAATGTATCCCTTCTCATCAACTACTACATCAATGCTGTCAACAATTCTTCCAAGTCTTTTATTGTAGCACTTATATGCTTTGCTGTGTGGAGAGTAACCAAGAAGAATGCCTTCATCTACTCTAGGTTCAAGTTTTCCAAGTTGCTCATCAGTATTCTTAATATAGCACTTGCTCCCAAAGATTTTGAAGTGCTTTACCAAAGGAGTCTCACCATACCCGAGCTCATGAGGAGTTTGAGTGTTGTTCACCCGGACATTTGTTTTGTTGAGAATAACCACTGCAGCATATGTAGCTTCACCCCAGAAAGTTGTGGGAGTTCCAGACTCATCAAGCATAGCACGAGCCATTTGTTGGACTGTTCTGTTCATTCTTTTCACTACTCCATTTTGTTGAGGAGTTCTAGCTATAGAGAATTCTCTTCTTATCCCATGCTCTTCACAGAAATCAAAAAATTCATTTGAGGTAAACTCCCCACCTCTGTCGGATCTGATGCACTTAATTTTGTGTCTTGATTCATTTTCAACCAAGGCTTTAAAGGATTTGAATTTTTCGAATGCTTCATCTTTGTGCTTCATAAGTCCTAACCAGACAAACCTGGAGAAATCGTTAATGAATAATATCAAGTATTCTTCTCCTCGACGTGTCCTTTTCCTGAATGGTCCACATACATCTGTGTGTACAAGCACAAGAGGCGTGCTAGCTGATCCTTCCTTTTCTGGAAAGTTAGTTCTGGTTTGCTTTCCAAACTGACATGATTTGCATATGGTTTTGTCTGGAACTTTGATGTCTGGAATACCACGAACTGCCTGGTACTTGCATGCTTTCCTTATTTGAGGAAAGCTTAGATGTCCTAACCTCCGGTGCCATAACCAGTGTTCATCATTCTTGCTTAAATAACATTGTTTTTCTCCTTCTTCAAATATGTATAGATTGTTTGGAGTTCTTTTGCCTTTGATTACTATTCTTCCTGTATCAAGATCACGAACCCTACATCCATCTGATCGAAATATCACCTTGGTCCCATTATCGCACATCTGACTGACACTCAATAAATTATGTCTCAAACCATCAACATATAAAACATTTCCTGCTTTGACATCCTCTTTTAACTGTGCAATGCCTTTTCCTTTTATGGCTGCTGGAGTATCATTTCCAAAAGGGACTTTCTTTCCCTTTTCTAAAACAGTATATGATTCAGGTTTTTCTTTATCACCTGTCATATGCTTTGAACATCCGCTGTCGATGTATCATTGATTTTCCTGCCCTTCCACATATAAAGCTATTCCACATCTGTCCGGTTGCGGTTCCTTTATTCTCCATGTTTTGGCACTTGAGATTTGTTCCTTCTGAGTTGTCTTCCAAAACCTGCTCCTGCATTCAGAATCTTCATGACCAAAATTATTACAAATAGAACATTCAATTTCACTTTCAAGGGAGGAAAAGTTTATAAAGTCTCTTCGTGATTTCAGGCATACTTCTTTGTGCATACTTCTTTGTTTTTTGAAGCTTGCTCTAGTCATGATGTTTATAGGCAACACATTTGAGCTAACTTTGTGACCAAAGTTTATGGCAAGAGGAAACATTGGCCCATGAAGAAATTCCTTGCGACTTCCATCCAACTGATTGTAGTTTCTACTGCCATCTATTCTTGAAGAAAATTGGGAAGATTTTACCTGTGGCTGATTGTAGCTTCTGTTTGTCCTTAAGATAGCCTGCTCCCAATTTTCTTGATAGTCTTTGTTCGTCCTTGAGAAAGTCTGTCCCTTATTTACCTGATGATTTCTATTAGGCCTTTGCTCACACCTTCTTGCTGCATCAAGATAACTTTTGGAGGTGGAAGCTTGAGAGGCTTCTCCATTATACCCCAGACCTGTCTTGATTAGAGGGGAACACTGCACACTGATAATCTCATCCAGAGTTTCAGATCCTTTAACAAATTTAAGATTAAGGGTCTTGTTTTTCTCAATTTCTTTTCTAAGAGCAACAATTTCACATTCTAACTTCTCAATATATTTTTCTTTTTCATCAAGTTGAGTTTGCAGAGTATTATTGATCATATTTATTTCTTCTAAGCATCTTTTGAGATTAGAAATCTCATCATAAACATTACCCATATCTATAGCATCCATATAATCCTCGTCTTCAAAGGCCATTAAAAGTTTATAGCGATTACCTTGTTCATCTTCATCGCTATTAGATAGTCCATCACTATCTTCATGAGTGTAATAGCTTTTCTTATTTGCATTCTGCTTCCTGTTCCATCTACCAGGTTCCTGCCCCTTGTCAATCTTATCCTTGAGAGGACATTTTGCAGCATAGTGACCTACTCTTCCACAAGAAAAACATTTAAAAGGTAACTTACCTCTGAACCTTCCAGTACCCCGTTGAAGATTTCTGACAAAATTTGACTCTTCTTCTTCTTCTTCTAGCACGTGACTTGCTTCATAGTAGTCTCCTTTTCCTGAAGCCTTGAAAGCAGCTTCTCTCCTGTCTGATGGACCTCCCTTTCTCATTTCATAAGCAGTTAGAATTCCGTGTAGCTGAGACATAGTAAGAATTCGTAGATTTTCTTTTTCTTCTATTGCAGACACTTTAGATTCAAACTTGGGGGACAATGATCTTAAAAAAATTTCAACCACAATAGCCTCTTTTATTTCTTCACCCAAGTTTCTCATGCAATTAACAATTTCGTCTACCCGAAGAAAATAGTTAGCCACACTTTCATCATTATACATTCTGAGATTCTCATACTGAATCCTGAGGGTTTGAAGTTTAGCACGCTTTACCTGTTCATCTCCTTCGTAGCTCAAGACAATCTTGTCCCATATTTCTTTTGCGGATTTATATTGCATAACCTTCACGAATTCTATTTGAGATAAGCATCCTAGCAGAGTATTAACTACTTTAGCATTTGTTTCATATTTCTTCTTCTCGGCCGGATCTGTAGGAGTAGCTGAAGGAAAAGTGTAGCCTCTATCTATGATATCCCAAACTTCTGTACCAAGAGATTGAAGATAGGCAGTAACTCTTACCTTCCAATAATTGAAGTTTGTCCCATCAAAAATTGGTGGCCTGATTGATGCTTCCCTCTCGTAGTTGCTCATGATGAATGATCTTCCTTCAAGTGATCAAGCTTCTCTGAAGGACCTGCTCTGATACCAATTGTTGGAAATAATACTTGGGGGGGGGTGAATCAGTATTATCAAATTATTTTCAATATGTCTTCATTAATTTATTGATCATTAACTTGTGTATGAGCATGAAACAAGAAAAACATATAGTCACACAAAAGAACACCAGATATAAGGTGGAAACCCAATGTGGGTGAAAACCACCTGCTGCAATATGTCTCTATCTTCTTTCAATTAGAACTTCTTTTACAATGATTTTGTACTGGTGCAGTCCTTTACCAGTACGCAGGCTGCAACCTGCAGAGAGCTACAACTCTCTCTCGTTTTCCAGTCTCTCCTGGAAGGGAGCTACAACCCCCTTTGCTCTTGTACTAGCTTAAGTACTAATACGTAGGTGCCGGCCTACAATCTTCTCTCCTCCAGGTACCACGTTTCATCAATTTTCATACTGGATACACTGAAGCTCATAATCAAACAACCTTATGAATCACCCAATCACTAGATCAATACAATCAGATCAGATCACATAAAGATGAGTCATTAAGAACATAATCAATCACTTCTCAGACTGATGTTATCAGATCATAATACCAGAAACCATACATCGCTTCAATACCCAGAACACAGCAATGATAAACATGGACAGCTAAGTAGATTTCATGAGAAGTACGCAACTTCACCCATATAACAGCTGCGTATAAGTACGCACTGTTTCCAACTGCTTCCCTGTGTACGTGAGCACTCTGCCTCACAGACTTCCTGCGTACATGCACTCTGTGTCCAATAAACTGCCTGGTCCCCTCCGCATCTGCAGCGCTTTTGTGCCTGCATATCTCCGCACTTTTCTTTCACTGTTATTGCATACCTGCAGATATAGATAATTTCAAGACTTCAAGAATAACCCAGACTGTCAGATCTATAGATCTGAACATGCGCCGAGGAGATATCAACCCTTAGTAGATCCGACTTGTCGTTTGCATGTTTCTCCTTGATTTAGATCTAGCTATCTCTCATAACCCATCACTAGAATTTCAGATCTAGCTTCTTAAGATATTCAACCCAAAAGCATACTCCAGCCAAATCATCTCCTTCCTCTTATATAGGCAAGCTCTTCCTAAAATCATGGATCAATACCACGAGCCAAAACCATAATAACAAAAATACCGTCGGCTAAATACCAAAGATTAAGCATAAGAAACCCCACGTGTGCTTTTCTCTGTCTTGAAGTGAGTGTACTGGGGTACGCACCTCCTGAACGGCTAACCTGCGTGTCTGGCCATGGTCCCTTCATGGTGTACCTGCGGGTACGCATCTTCTGAACTGTTCTCCTGCGTACTTCTTAATTTCTTCAATATTTGATAGCTGATCATCAATCTCTGCTGCTGACTTGAAGTACTGTGATCTATCCCTGAATGGGTTGCCATCAAGGACAACACTTTAGCCATAATTCCAACAGATAGAGCTTTCATAAAATCTCGAGAGGTGTCTTTTGAAGAACATGCTGAGGATGTTCCTCTAGTCTAGCAATAGGGATTAGATCTAGTAGGAAGACAAGTATATGGTTCAAGCACTATAACTAGTACTAGCATCTCCTCAAAAGAAGAGCAGTCAGTAGTGTCATAGCAGGTACAATGACAGGAAGAGGAACATATGGAACCTCCCACCACCAGTGGAAGGACTAGCTGAGAGATATGACAAACTCTCAGTGATGTAAAGGAATTTGTTGGAGCTCCTAGAGCTAAGAAAAGGCAACATAGACAACCTGATAGGTACCAAGTATTGGTAGCTTAGGTCAAAGGACCTTCTATTTTTCGTGAATCTATACAACACTAGGTATGGGTGGATGCCATGGTAGAAGAGTACAGTTCCATCATGATAAATGATGTCTGGGAAATTGTACCAAGACCAGAGAACATATTAGTTGTGGGTTCGTGATGGATCTACAAGATCAAGTATGCTGCAGATGGTAGCGTAGGAAAGTATAATGCTAGGTTCATCACAAAAGGATATGGTCAAAATGAAGGAATAGACATTGAGGAAAAATTTTCCCCAATATCTCGGTATACCTCTATCAGATCCATTATATCCCTTGTAGCACAAATGGGATGGAAGATTCACCAAATGGATGTCAAGGAAACGTTCTTGAATCAGGTGATAGAAGAAGAGGTTTATATTGAACAACCAGAAGGTTTCAAAATACATGAAAAGAGAAATCATGTGTGTAGATTGAAGAAAGCCTTGTATGGGCTGGAACAAGCTTCGAGAGCTTGGTATGGTCGAATTGATAGCTATTTACAATAGTTCGGATTCATCAAGAGCAATGATGATCCAAATCTATATTATATGTTGGTAGAAGGTGAGCTGTTAATTATGATATTATATGTCGATGATCTATTCTTGACACCATCATCTAGACTCAGAGGATTGCATGAAGAACCTAGAAATAAAAATTTACATGAAGGATTTGGGGCTAATGCACTACTTTCTAGGATTAGAATTTTGGCAGCAGGAAAGTAAGATCTTCCTTGGCCATGGTAGATATGTGTCAGAAATCCTAAAAAGATTCAGAATGCAGGATTGTCGACCTATGGCTACACCTATGATTACCAGTTGGAAGAAAATAGATGCTTCTGGAGACAATGAATTGGACCCCACCTTATATAGACAACTCATTGGGTTGCTTATGTATCTGGTCAACACCAGGCCAGACATATGTTATGTTGTCAACACCCTTAGTCTGTTCATGGTGGAACCAAAAAGGCCGCACTTGAAAGTAGCAAATCACATTCTCAGGTATGTGTGGGGAACAATCAACTTTGTATTAATATATACCAAGGGTGATGATATCGAATGGAGTGGATTCAATGATGCAGATTGGATGGGAAGTTCAGTAGATAGGAAAAGTACCACTAGGTATTGATTCGGTATTGGATCTGGGATGACCTCCTCTTGAAGTAAGAAGCAAAATCCTGTAGCACTGAGCTCGGCTGAAGCTGAGTATATGGCAGATAGAAAAGAAACATGTGATGCTATATGGCTCTGGAAACTTTTTGTAAATATATTCAGGAAAAGGATGGAAGCGACAAAAATCTTCTGTGATAATAAGAGTTGTATGAAGCTCTCTAAAAATCCAGTGCGTTGTGATCGCTCCAAAGGCATTGATCTTCATTGTCAAATTATTAAGGATTGTGTTCAGCATGGGGTAGTACAGTTGGAATATAATCCCACAAGAAATCAGGCAGCAGATGTACTCACCAAGGCTCTACAAAGAACAAAGTTTGTTCAATTCCAAGAATATATGGATTTGTAGGAAAATCCCTTTCAATAGTGTGATGTAGCATTTGAGAGGGAGTTGCAATATAGATGCAACAATACTAGTGGCAATGTCATGGGCAGTAGTACAATAGCATCAGAAACACAATGTTGGTGGAAGAAGTAGTGCGGAAAGGGGATGCTTCAGAGATAGAGCACCATGCAGTTGGACATCGTTACTAGAGCACTTTCCTCACTAATAGGGAGTGTTATTTTCTGATAGCATCATCTGTGATCTAGCCATGAAAATTTGTGGAGAGGGTAAGGCGCATGTGTTCTAAAGAACCTAGAAACTGTTTGGTGAAATTCCTCCCATATTGTATTTTATTGAAATAATTAATACTTTTAATGGCATTCCTAAGTCTAAACTTAGGAAACTTAAAGTATTAATGGGTATTAATTAAAATATGGGTGAGAAAGCTCTAGAAGGAGGATCAAGTCAATATTTAGTCTTAGCCATTGATTAAAGACTTAATCTCGGTCATTGAAGTCTCAATGAGAAAAGTATAATAAGGAGGTATGGGGTTCATTTGAAAACACACATAGAACTCATATTTCATTAAATTTGGAAGTAAATAGTGGATCTAGAATTTCAAAATAACTAAAAATCTCAATTCTAGTGATGTCCTTGTAATAAAATATTTCCAAATTTAATGAAATATGTGTTATAGAGTTGATTATTCAGTTCGATATTCCGAAGACGGGGTTTTCTAAGGAATTCGAACAAGTGATCAAGAAGTTAGGATTAAAGGCAATACTAGAAGGAATTTCCCGTTCTACTAAATATACTTCAGAGAAGATAGTGAAGGATCAAAGAGCCAGCGCAGTGCCAAGGAGGGACAACACAACAACTGGAGGAGGTTGACGTAGAAGTATGGGGGGACAACAAAGATCAGGGCCAGGAATCACTATGGGCGATTGATAGGATAAATCTCGATTCTCAGTAAAAGAAGCAGTAGTAGCCAAGGTTACACAGTCAGAGGAAGTCTGCATGCAGAAGCCACACAGTGACTGCATAGTGGGTCATCCAGGAGCTGGGTACAATTCAAAATCTCCAGATTTAGTGTGAGAGATTGTTGAGTTATCTTCTCTGAGTGGATTTCCATTTTCTCTGGGGCATCTATATTGTATTCAGAAATTTACTGCCAATAATAGAAACCCTCAGATTTGCTGCTTTGGTTTTCCCGCATTGGGATTTTCCAGGGATGATTTTCCAAAAACAAGTGTGTCAATATGATTGTTCATATGTTGGTGTTTCTCTTGCCTTCTAATTTTCAGTTCTTAATTTGTGAAGTCTGCAGTTGAATTTATTGTGATATTTACTAAAGCATTGGTGAATAAATTATTATTGTAAATAAGTAGGAGAAATAAATCAATTACTTTAGTGAAATTTTCACACAACCTAATCTCGTAAACCAACAATGGGTAGAAAACCCAAGAAAAACAAGTCTCTTTGAATGAAAAGACCCTGTGCCTATTGTGGTGTATTTGGCCACTATATGCATGTATGTCCCCTTTTACATTAGATGGAAAAAGAATGGGAAGCTCAAGCAACTTCTTCTAAAGGATCTCAATCCATTGCTCCACCTCTTATCGCTTCTTCTTCATCATAACCAATTGTGCATACCAATATTTTTTCTTGCCAAGGATATAGAGTTGCCCAACCTAGTTAGGGTAATGAAGCTCCCCAACCTTCACAATATGGCCAGAATAATTAGCGAATCCTCATGATGAATTCTAATGAAGTCAACACTAAATAAATAAACCTATTCAATCGGTCACGCAAATATGACAAGCCCCATGCAAAGTCAGGGATTAATTCCCAACCTAAAGTTTCCATTAAGCCTCTATTGTCATTGAATTGTACCTTACAGACCCCTCTACTTAAGGTATAGGATATCCCCAAGATCTCCAATTTCTGATTACGTCAAAACATTGATTATTCTAAATATGCTCATACTTATATCATATTAGATGACTTAGCATAGTTTCCTACTTCCATTCAATGTTGGAAGTCTGCGAAACATGACCATCCCAATGAAAATCTCTATTATCTGCTTTGAAAAATGTGGATCCTTTGATGATTGTATGATTATCTTTGATGCTTACTAAGAGGATCATCCCCCCCTTTCTTCATCCATTTCCTTTCAAATACCAGTCTCCATAAAAAAGGCCATTGTTCAGTGGTGTATCATAGACGAAGGAACCTCCACCTCTATGATGGCTGCTAGTGTTTGGAAGCAACTTGTTTCCTATAATCTGTGCCAATCCACTATCACTCTTTGTGCTTGGGACAATCATTCCTTGCAACCCCTTGGTTTATATCACAATTGTCCCATCACAATTGCTAGAAACACAATCTTAATTGATATCGAATCCATTGATGCCCCATTAGATTATAACATCTTGCTCGATCGCAGTTACACCTATGCCATGCTTGTTGTCACATCCGCTGTCTTTCACAAGATGTGATTTCTTGATAATGGAAAGATTGTCACTATCGATCAATTGAATTACAACGACCCTTAGTCTCAGACATCTCATGAGCCACTATCTCATCAATAACTACCAATGAGACTATCACTTCCCTTATCGACACGGAAAATTTTGGGGGCTAATATTCACACATGGGCTAATTTTCCATGTTTAAAAAAAAAGAATTGTTAATTTGCATTTTTTATAAATCTTATTCGCCCAAATTTTATAGTATAAAAATCTTTTGCCTTAAAAATCACCACAATTTTAAATGGAGACTATATTAAATTAATAGAAACTTGAATATTTTTACAAAAACATTGCCAAACATTTTACAAATTGCATATCATGTACTGGAGAGATTCGCCAAGGTTTTGTAACTTTAAAATAAGTTTATGTCCTTAAAATTTTCCCTGCTTATCAATGTGTCTCCTGGAGTCTATTAAGATTCCATTCTACTTGAGGCTTATTATGGCCCACCACCTACCCCTCCTGTGCCTAGATCATCTAATGTTTGCATGCTTCAAGCATCACAGACTTCCAACAAGTAGTTTGGTATGGCTTCATAACAGCTAGCACCTTCACAACACCCTGCTCCCAACTCAACCCAACCTTCAGGTACAATTGCCTATTTTCTTCTGTTAGTATCTCTCCCAATTGTTTTTAGCTTGGAACTATTCCCCCAAGTCTTAACCATCCAGGAGAAATTCCCCTGGGTCCTTACCCCTCGAGGAAAATATCTTTCTTGTTCCCATAACTAGGAATATTTTCTACCCCTCTAGTGACTACATTGAGTCTTCCTAAAATCACCTCAGGGATCCCAGTTTGGTACATTGATCCTCTCACAAACACTCTTCTTGACCACCTCAAACCCTATACATATTTGACTCTAGTTCAATTTTTATCACCCATTTCTTTTCTTTAGTTCCACAACAACCTCAACAGGTAGTCATTCCTGTTCCAAAAGCATCTGGTGAGGGGAGAAAAGCCCATAAATAGGGAACCCAAGACAAGGCACCCCAAGCAACTCCCGCCCCTCCTAATCCTCCAAAGCCTTCTCCTCCACGTGCTTTAATGATATTATTCCCCATGCCACCAATAATTTTCCTGAGCTCCCTCATATTAAGAATGTGGTCTCTAATACATTTTGTGACTCTAACATTCCCAAGGTCCATGTCAACTTACCTAAGCGAGCTAAGAAGAACAAAATCTTACACATGAATTACCCTTGTGCTTTTTGTGACAACTATGGGAATTATTACCGTCATTGTCCCCATCTCAAATATTTTCATGATACACTTCAAGTCCTTCATGAGTTAGATGTCGATCATAGTGCTTCCACATCTCCTCTAGCTATGGGTCCTAATCCCAATGCATTTCCAAGACAAGAGAATTATGGGAATTAAATGGGCCTCCTAAGGAAATTATAAAATAATAGTGGTAATAATAAAATAGGATTAGATTACATTATCAAAGTTTATAGGGAAGAAAGAAGAGGAAAAATTTCAACTCGTATTTTCAACTTATCTCCTCATCCAAGGATTACCCATGTTTCACACTTTTGATAAACACTACTACACAAAAAATGAGAAATACATGGAAAACGTGATTTTAATCATGTTTTTTCATGTATTTCTCATTTTTCGTGTAGCAGGTTCCATCGAAAGTATGCAACATGGGTACTCCTTCGATGAGGAATTAATTTTTTCATCCAATGAGTACTCCCACTCGAAGTTTCAGTAAAACCTTAGGGAGATAAGTTGAGAAATTAGTTTTATTATTTTATTATTTTTTAATATTTTTACCTTTTTACTCCAAACATGGTCAATAATCCCCCATGGTTGACATCATCATCTTGAATCCTATTGGTTCTTATAAATTTTATTTTGGTTGGTATTTTTCTTGGGAGGCTTATTTTAGACGTGAAAATTCCTATAATGGTGTCACAATCACCCATTGTGATCCCTCCTTCTGATGTTGAGACGATGGATAGTTACACCCTTATTCTCTAGCTATCATCATCCATGGGATCAATGTATTGGGACTCTCTTGGAGTTTCCTATTATGATTCTGTCAAACATTCTTCAGAGAACATTTTAGTCTGAACATCGGTAGGTGTCACATCTACTAGTCATTCACTCATTCTTTCTTACAATGCACATGTGAACCTTGTCTCTCATGAAGATGCCTTAGGTAGTTCCTCATCATGTGGTTCTTCTTCCTTCCATCCCCCAATATCTGATTTGGATGAAGAAATCATGGAATCCATGATCACCATTAATTATCCTTGGGATGATATGCACCATCATGCGTACTTCCTTCCATAACAAACCCATGATCAATATGTTATGGAGTCTAAAGACTTCATCCATGGTGAAGTCGATTGGTTTAAATAGTCATTACCTCGAACCCAAGAATTCAAGCTACATCCACCTTGTGGTCATTACATTCCCTTACAATGTTTGGGTATGGGGGAATCCACTTTAGAGAGTCCACGAGAAGGAATTATCCCCAACCCTCCTAGTGCATATGGTAATGTTGATTCTAGTACTAGTATTCTTCCCCATTTAGAAGAACATCTAGAGTCTCATATCACTTTAGATCACTCTAGGGATGATCCTCTTAATCATTCCTCCATATTACATCAAAAACCTAGTCCCTTAGACATTGTTTTTGTTCAACCACCATGTCATCTAGGTGAGCATGAATTCATTATATATGAAGCCACTCTTTAATATAGTGACACCATGTATGCGAACGTAGAAATTCAGCCCATTTGATTCATATATGCACTGCCAAATGAGATTGGCAATCCACCATTTCCTTTCTCTTACTGCATCCTTTATCCATTCTTCCACAAGAAGACAACCATAAAAAAAAGTGGTGAACCCTATTATCAATATGTGTTTAGAGTCCACTATTCTAAATACATTTCGCATGTTGATAAGATGATACATCCATCCATGTAAAAATGTGGGGAACATATGCCCCTATATCTACTCACTATCCTCTTCAGCATCTTGCCACAGTAGGGCCAAATTCTTGAATCCATTTTTTGAGAAATTGGAACACAATGGCAATCCACAAACTCATCTAGATAGGGGAATCATTCCCATGTTTTACCTGATAAGTCCCCTCCATCACCATATGCCAGGGGAAATATCCTATTCTTGGGGGCATGATGGCTCTTAGCCACCTTCTCACTTGATTAATATAATTCTCAACTTAGACCCCAACAATATAGGTATGGTTGATTATCATCTCAATCCTTGGATAGATTTCCCTACCTACCTCTTCAGTGAGCCATATACACACTGAATATCGTAGATGCTTGATACCATATTTTCAAATATTCTACACTATGTGATTCCCCACTTACCACCTGCTCCCCATGTTTGACTTGGTGGGTAGGGATGATTCTAGACCTCCTCTAATAGTTCATTCCCTCATTTTTATTTCCTTAATTCTTCACCATAAACCATCCTTTAGAGAAGCATTAAGGTCATTTTTAGACAAGTAAACACACAAACCTGAAAGTCACAGATTTGAAATCTGAAGGTCGATTTGTTTGTTATGAGATCACCAAGAATTAGGGCCTTCTCTTCCTCTCCAAATTCCCCAACAACTCATTAAGAAAAGGAATTTGATTTAAGGGCAAGAAGCCCTTTTATAAAAAAGCCTAATTTTTTTGTCACCCATTGTGACCAAACCATAGCTTGGTTTGACGAACCGTTAGCACCGTTGGAAATCTCTCACCAGCTTCTATAATGGGTCTGTCTTTGTTTTTGGTAATTTATCACTTCAACTAAAAGCCATTTTTTCCACGAGGTATCACTTTTTCAGCTACCAAAATTGAATCTCTTCATCTAAGCCATTTGTATTCTAGTACCACTTTACCTTTTCACTGGTCGACTCATGTGTCGATTTTCATCATGAGTAACCATTATTTACCCATGCTTTTATGGTTGTCTCTGATCCTCCCCCATTTGGCAGCATCATTGAGTCACCCTTGTTTAGAGCATTCGAGTTGAGTCACCTATGCATCCATGGAGTCTGTTTTGAGTCCCATTATGTCCAGTTGCAGTGTTCCACCCATATTTTCATTGCATTCATCCCATTTTGCACATATTTGACGTCCATCTATACAACTCCGTCTTTGAAAAGCCTCCATCTCAATAATTAACCATCCCCTCCTAGAATCGACTCAATTGCTGCTAGGTCAACCATGCATAGCATGATATGACAACGGAAATCATCATGCCACTTCTCATCTTGATTCCTTCCATCATCTTGTTTGATGTAAATATTTTAGTCACATTACTATGATCCCTCATGCCTTTCTTGAGGATTCCTCATTGCCCCAAATTTGGCGGGCCTTGTTCTGTCGACATCAACACATTTATTCTAGGAGTGGTCTAGAGGGTGATGTACCTTGGTTACAACCTTCATCATTGTCTGGTGCACCGAGATCAAGCATAAGGTATAATCATTTCCCTTTGACTTGGTTATTTCTCGCGTGCTTGACTCTAGATTTTTATTAGAAGATCAAGAATCGTACACTTGATGGTCTAGTGATCTAGCAGATTGTTGCGCAATTTCTCGAGTGTGAAGGAGATGCTCTAGAACTGAATAAGGGTTGGACCTTCAAGTATACCCCCACATGCATGGATGGCAATATATTATGATTGAGCCTCAGATGCAGCTCCATAGATTTCACTAGTTTGGCTTTAGCCACTTGTAACACCCACAACATGCATGTCTTCTTCAGATGATCCATTCAGATCTTTAAAGCCCTGTCCTATTCAACAAGGCTTCTTTGGTTATCAACCCCCCCACCATGTCAGCTTGAAGGGAATTATGTCTCATGTACTCAGATCAACAAATGTTATTGTATTTAGTCCTAGCCTCTGTTTCCTAGAGATAGTATATATATGCGACTCATTGTATTATTGTATCACATTTTGGCCCATTGATATTAGTATTCCAGGAGATCATGTATCATGTTCTCTATTTCTCATACCCACACTATTAGGCATGCCATTATTGTTTGTACTTAGTTATCTCGGCGGGTATGCATATGTCTCCCCCGCCTCATTTGAGATCATGTACTCCAAAATAAAGGAGACTTATATTAGATTAGTATTTCTCACCCCCTCCATTCCTCCATTATTCCTTGAATTACTTCAACTATCTCTATCTCTCTCTTTGACTCTTCTTTGGTGTCTCATGGAAGTGTAACCTACAACATATTTCGGTCATATGATTTTCTCTTGACACTCGTACATTGGAGGGAAATCTATTATCACCAAAAAAATGATCACCTAGCCATTTCTATCTAGGTGGATCAAAATACACCATGTAGGATTAAGTTTACCATAGTAAAATCACTTTCACCATAGGAAATAATTTAGTAAATCATTTTTATTGAATTATGTTGATCAAAATTAAAAAACCCCATAATAATATTTAAATAAATCAACATTTATTTAATATCCTATAGGAATAGTTATCAAATAATTAATAATTATTTTGTTAATTATTCCTTGTGACATTTGACTAAATCAACTTCGAATAATTAAATAAATCACTATTTACTTATTATTCCTTATTCTTATTTTTGGAATAAGTGTTAAACCATTATTTAATAATTATTTCAAATTCACACTTTTCTTAATTCTCACAAAGTAATTAATAAATCATTTTATTTGCTAATTATTTGAACCATTTTCTAAATAAATATATTTGACCATTTTGAATATATTTTTCCTCTCCAAAAAATATAATAAAGTATTCATAACGGCTAGACTTTGATTCGGTCAATAATATTTTATTATTTTCCAATTCCTAATTTGGCTTAATACTTTGTTATAAATAAGAGATTTTTCTATTCATTCTTCACCATAATCATTATCATTTTCACCATTATCCTCTCGTGCCATTTGAGCTCCCACTTAGGTTCTATCTTGATTTTTTGTTTTTTTTTTTGCATATTTGAGAGAAGAATAAGATCGTTGAAGCATAAGGACATCAAAACAACCCATGCCACGGAGGGGGATTTACAAACCCATATTATTAAGCTTCTTCAACAAGTGTTTCAATAAAATTATAATTCACTTAAAGTCTTTTATTAGGTTATTACACTTATCTTTTCTCCTGCTGTATGTTTTGGGCTTGCATTAGATATTTTCTTGCAGGGTTTTATCATGTTTTATTGCAGATCTAAAGTGTAAAAGTGGCCATATATTGTTGTTAGGGTCACTTGTCTCCAGTGACTTAAGTGAAGAAATTTTGGTACACCTACTAAGAATTTTCATAGTAACAATGTTTATGCTTACGAGAATTCTCATCTGAATGATAAAAAAGAAGAGATGTCGAAATTTAAATTTACATTTTCCCTGTTTCACTTAGAATTTCTAATTGGCATGACAACTAGTAACAACCTGTGTAAGAAGAACTGGATGTGTTTTAACGTTTTTTCCTTGGATGGGATGACTCTAAGGACTAGGCTTTTCCTTGTTAGTGTGTGGCATAGAGAGAACTGAAGAAGGGTGTTGGCTTGAGGGGGCTTGGACCCAGGTTCAGAGTTAGTTGTGCTAACCAACTAAACCCTACACTACTGGCCCTTTCGGGAACAACACGCATAGCGCAGGCTGCTGTCTCACCTGAGGCAGTATTGGGGGATGCTAGAACCAGGTTTCTACACCCAAAGGACTATGTGATGTGTTTCTGTCAAATTTAGGGCTTTATCTCGACCTTCACAAACCCTTAAGCCTTAAACCTAGAAAGTTACAATAATTAACAGTTAGAATATTTGTACCCTTCGCCGATTATGCTAAACATGCATAATATCATATAAATAAATAGATATACTTCTTTGAAAATATATCAAGTACTTTTTCAGATTATTTGCATTCAATAGATCAAAACTACAGTAAATTCATAGAGAAGTAGTATTACACAGGTACACAGATAATTCTTCAAAATGAGCATTTATTATGCTTATATCTTCAATTACAGTCCTTTCCACCCTGCACACATAGTTGCAGGGGCCCGTGCACTAAGTTGCGAACTTACCAAGGTCTCCGCACACATAGCTACACGAGCCTTCCCATTCACCCAAGTACAAAATAGAAAAAACATACCCAAATCTTGCAATTTTATGCTCTTTCTTCCTCCTCCTATGACTCTTCTATGAATCCTTTTTATATGATTCTTCATTATAATACCATGGTCCATGAACCATGGGTGGGTCACAAAACGACTTGACTATTAACAAATTAAGGTGATTTAACCTTATAAAGCCCCTTTGACTCCTATCAACCTATGTCACTCGTGCTCCGATACTAAAAATGTGGAGACTTTACAAAACTTAACAAAAATTTACCAAATTTCACCCTAGGGGACCCCATCCCAATAGGCCCCCAACACAAAGTTGCGACTTGTCCCAAGTCAGTCTGCTGGTTTTGCCTTGATCTTTTCTCGTAGATAGTTGAACTCGTTCTTCAATGCTTAAAGATCACCTGTTCCCTCTGTGACGACCTGAAAAAATTATTCGATCAGTTTCTCCGTGGTTGAACCTTCAACTACAAGGCCCATGGTTCTCTGCATCTACTGCAAAGCCTTTAACTTGCTCTAGACTATCTGTGATAGATGCCTTGTGTGATTGGCCCAGGGCTGCATCCTTGAGGAGATAATGGAGGCCTTTTGACGCAACTCATCAATATGAGTGTGGATGAACTTTCCTTCGTAAATTTTGGTGAACCTCATAGGTGCTAAGGTCTGTGTTGTTTCACTAATCTCATCAAACTGTAGTTGTTTTTCATGGATGTCTACTTCAATTTTCTACAAGTGTGGATCCTCCTGCAGCAAGGTTTACATATCCATCGTTTGCCCAAACAATTGGCTAGAGTACTTGACTACAACTTCCAAAGTAGTTATATCTTCTTTAATAGTAGCCTCAGATTGCTCCCTGACTTCCAGAGGAGTGGCTAGATATAGATTAAGTTGAAGCTCTAATATTTGTTGCTCGGATCAAAACAAAACTTTCCAATATCCTCCTTGGAATCTTTCACCATAGCAACTAACTTCCTAATTTTCTCTGTGGAGGTTGCTTCTATTAGAATTTGGAGCTAAGGGAGCTCACTGCACACTTGTGTAAGGGTAGTCTCTAGATGTTTATTCTACTATATTGCCTTGTCGTAGGCTTGCAAGGCATGTGCCTTCTCTTGAAAAATATTTTGATTGTTAGTTTTGACCTCGTTAATAATTAACCATGCTCGCTTCTCTCGAACACCGAGCTCATCAGAAACTCCTTGGTTCAGCTCATGCAAAGTTTAGATCGGTAGTGCTGTAAGGTTGATACATAAGTTCTTTCATAACTATGCGCACTCCTAGTCTTCGGGTGTCTCAAATTGGAGAGAGCCCCCTGGTAGTGGTACTAGGTGAAGCCCATACATGATTTCCACTGCACTAATGCTCAACATGCTCTCTTGATCCACACTCGCTTGTCCCATGCTCACCTATATCACCCCTATCTTGACCTACAATTACTTTAGGCCCTCCTGTACTTTGTCCAATACTAGGTGGCATTGGTCCTCTATGTGTCCCTAGATAGTTTCAGTGGCATTGTGGACAACATCACCAATCTCATAAAGGCCCCCCTTCGTGAGGACCAATGGCATCGCACTCAGATTTATCAGACTTCCACTTCTTGCAAGGTCCTGTGGAACTTCGCTTCTACCTCTTCCTAACCCTAAAGGGGGAATCCAAGTCTGCACCCCCTTCCTCTTCACCTTTAATCTCGACCTACACATTTGTGTGCTCCATTTCTGGTTCGTCAAGGTTAAAGGTGACCTGCGATGTTGTTGTAGCTTTCTCCTTTGGGGCTTCCTTCTGTTTGGCTGAAACCTTTCCTTTCGGTGCTTCCTTCTCTTTTGTAGAGACTTTCTTCTTCCAATGTTTCTTTCTCCTTTGTCGAGGCCTTATCTTTCTGTGCTACTATTTCTTTCTCTGTGGCCTTCTCTTTCTACATTGTCTTTTCCTTCTATGTTGCATTTGCTTCGGTAGAAGCCTTCTCTGCTTTTTTCTCTTTTTCTTTCTTAGCTGATGTCGCAGCTATTGTTTTTCCTTTCTCACCTTCTCCGACCTCACTGGTTCCTATGCCTTCATTAGATGGGGTGAGCCATTCGCATGGCCATTTGCTGATGACCCCCACAATGTCTTCTTCTCCAACCAAATATGGCAACTTATGCAATGTTCTTGTGGCATCCTTCTTTGCGTGGATGGACAGATTGTGAAAATATGCCTTGAAATCTACAATATTTATATACTAGGCATATAAGCTAGGTGACAATGCCATTATTGGTTGATGGCCATCCTAAACTATATCTTGAAAAAGACCCAAAATATCTTTGTTTCCATGATGCAGTCAGGATCCTTCGTCGCCCACAATGATGCAAATTTCGTAGCCTCACACAAATATGGATCCTATGTTGGGAACTGGCTTTCCTCAGGCATTTTCCATGCCAGTAACGTGATCAACAGAAGTAACCATGTGTAGCGGGATGCCTTTCCATCCTCCTGGGATTCTCGACAATCCTCCAAGAACTTGTGACAAAGATACTTGGCCCAGTTGTATTGTAGCCCTTTGTTGCATTACGCAATGAGAGAAACACCAAGGGCTACAATACAAACTGGCCCAGTTGTACTTCATCGATGTGACACTTCCTCATTATTTTTCTAGCCAAAATTTGTGTATAAAATTGGAGAATTCCATCGGATATGGAACTAATGGCATAGATGCATGACTTCTTCAGCAACCCAAAGTCACTCTTCATCTGATCGACCAAGTTCATCTCCGAGGATCTCCCCAAAAAATCATATGTGAGGTTCATGCCCTTTTGTTGTAATTCTACGGATCAGCATGTCGTCAATTGGAATGGGCCCTCCTAGCAGTATGCACCCATTGTGAACCGACGATAGAAATTGATGCACATAGATAGTATTAATGATGCTTCAGCTAAAGTGTGGCACCCACAACATGTTAAGAAATCCCACAGTTTCAATCCCAGCCACCCACTTCATTGGCTCAAGCCGTGTACCAACTGAATCCCAATAGTAGACCTTCTTCAAATATTTTTTGGGTTCTAACCATGGGAGCTTCATATGATCACCTAGGTCCCAGTCTTCCATCTTCAGAAACGGTACCCGGGTGAACAAATCGCCCTCCATAGATACATCCTCTGGCAACAATGGTGTGAAAACCTTGTATTTCACCGAGTCTGGGTGCTTATTCACTTTGGCAGTGGATTTCCTTGGGGGTACATAAGATGGTAGCCAAGTAATCGACACTACTTCCTCTGCATCAATATATTCAACCCCCATATTCAATTCTTCTTCGTCCAAATCCAAGGGTTTCGTCAGTTGCTTGCTTATGTCCATCTGACCCTTTTGTCTACCTCCATTGGATTTTTGTGCTATGATTGCCACATCGACACTTTCTATGGTTTATTATTCTTCTTCTTTGTTCCCGCGAAGGTAGTGGGTTTAGGCCTTGAACAAGGCCTCTCATAGAACAAATTTGAGAACAAATACGTGATTCTCTCATATAAAATAAATTTAACATATTAGCGACACAACATTTGACTTGGCAGCATTTGACTCAAAATAGGACCAAGGAGCAATATGAATACTTTAAGTGATGTATGATAAAATGAGAGGCAAATGAATTTCCCAACACTGACATGAAAAAGTAACAAAGTGTCATGTTGAAGAGTGACATACTGCCTTCTCAAATACGAAAAATAAATGTTCCTTTTCCATTTCCCCCTACCATTACTAGCAAACACCTTATTATTTTTATAGAAGCTTGAGAAGGATAACATATGCTTCTCGTATAAGCTCATCCTACATATGAGTCATTCAGAGTATTTTGAACAAACCCTAGGAAGGAGTGGCTCAATCTCATAATGATTGGCGAGTCCTGCATTCTTTATGTTTTATTAGTCCAATGAAGAGGTAACTTGATTTATTTTTCACATTTAGATAGTTTGAAAAATAAATCGAAAGGAAACTCCATAATGTAGTTTTTCATAAATTTAGTCTCTTGAGGCCTTTCCTAGAATATCACCTTTTGCCATTCAGGTAAATGCTTTATCTTGACCTTCACAAGCCCCTAACCCTTAAAACTTGAAAGTTACAACAATTAACAGTTATCATATTTGTGCCCTTCCCCGATTGCACTAAACATGCATAACACGATATAAATAAACATATTTACTTCTTCGTGAATCTATTAAGTACTTTTTTACATTAGTTGCATTCAACATATCAAAAATACAGTAAATTCAAAGAGAGACAGTATTACATAGATACACAAATAATTCTTCAAAACAAGCCTTTATTATGCTTAGATCTTCAATTTCAGTCTTTTCCACCCGGCGCACATAGCTGCAGGGGCTCGCGCACTCAGCAATAGACTTACCAAGGTCTCCATGCACACATCCATAGGAGTGTTCCCCTTTGCCCAAGTACAAAATAGACAAAACAAACCCAAATCCTGCACTTATATGCTATTTCCTCCTCCTCCTATGACTCTTGTATGACTCCTTTTGATATGATTCTTCATTACTATACCATGGTTTCACGAACCATGGATAGGTCACAAAATAGCTTGACTCTAAACAAACTAAGGGGCTTTGACCTTCTAAAGCCCCTTTGACTCCTATTGACCCACGCTACTCATTATCCACTCTTCAAAATGCAGAGACTTTACAATATTTAACAAAACTTTACCAAATTTGGCCCCAGGGGCTCCCATCCCAACAAAGTGAGGGTCAAGGGACTGCAGAGATCAAAGAAGGAATCCTTTGTGTTGTGTAGAACTACATTTTCATTTGTGAATTTCATTGTTCTTGGTTAAGGAATGGAAAGAATGAAAAATGAGATTCTTTGCTATTTGTGGAGGAGAGTGGCCTTCACTTTTTATGTTAAATTTGGTCTAAAAACGATGTGTTAAATCCAAAAGTTTAGTTTTGTTCTTCAAGGAATCAATATCTAGCTCAGGGTTGGCTGTATATGAAAAATAATCAAACATAGCTGATACTATAGTTGGGTGGATATTAGCTCACCCTCCTTCAGTTTCACATTGCTAAATACTTGAATGAATATAAGCATCTCTTATGCATGATTACATAATTTATTTTTTCAACAAATTTATATGTGCATTCTTTTATCCTTCAACACTTTTATCATGGTTGTAGTTGTTATACCATTTGGACATAATTTTTTATATGTATTAAAATTTGTAACAACACAAGTTAAGGAAGATACACTTCCTAAATTCCTCTTTAAATAGGAGATGATAGAAATTATGTTGTAAATTTTCTTCTGGGAAGTTCCAAAACATAAAACTTGGACCATAGTTACATGAAATCTTGGGTGGTCCTCTAGTCTAGTTTTGAGATCTTGGGTCACGAAAGTTTAGGAAATATGGTCAAAGGAAGTTGGTATTTTTGAATGCTTCTTTAAAGAAGCCACGCTATGATTTCTGTTATAAATTTACTTCTGGGAGGCGCCAATTGCTAAAACATGGAACATAGGGATGGAAAATATTGATGATCATGTGCTCCAAATTTTAGACCTTGGATCATGATATTTTAGGATATATGATTAGAGGATCAAGATTCCTATATGCTCCTAAAATCATGCACCAATCATGTCGTGTTGGTATTTATGCTATAACATTTCTTTTAGGAATTTCCATAAGATGAAACTTAGATCATAGTGAGGGGAAATGTTATTAATCTTCTGGTTCAAATTTTAGATAGTGGGTCTTGATATTTTAGGGGATATCAATAGAGAAATTAAATATTCCTAGATGCTCCTATAAGCATACATCAAATAGGTCACGTTGGAATTTCTACCATAAATTTTCTTCGGAGAAGTTTGAGATGTTGAAACTTGGACCATAGTGAGCGAAAATCCCATTTAGCATCGGGTTCATTTTACAGAACTTGAAGTGTTATAATTTGGGAGATATGCCCTGAGGAAGTTGCTATATTAGTTTTCATGCAAAGTGTTTGAAGAAATACCCAAATAGTTTAACGATTCATTGCATGAAAAATGTTTAATGAAATTCTCCAATATAAGTGTTGTTTTGTGCATGGGGCTAGTATTGTTAAATGTTAGCATTGTTATATGATAGTATTTTTGTAGTTGATCTATTCCTATTATGTTTTAAAGAATTTGAAGAAATGTGCTAAATTTCTTTTATTGCAATATTCACACAAACTACTTAATAGAATACGTCAAAGACATAAAACAAAAGTTACATGATTGAGTGGTATTAGTCTAATTTGGAGATCTAAACTAAGACATAAGTTTTATATCTGTTATCACTCAGATTTTCTTTGAAGTTGTCAAAATAATGAAAGGGATCTGAGATAACCACAAACTAGCTTTGAAGTACAGAATCTAGGAGATCTGTAATTAGAGAGGGCTCTCTCTTTAAGATTTAGCTTTGTTTGATGAGATATTAGGCTAGTTCTGAAAGCTTGGGGGTTTTGTTTGTATTTGGTGGTGGAATTCAAGAGCATATGGATAGAACAGAGTATTTCAGGCCATTGGGCTATGAAGTCAACTGAGGATGGATTAACTAGATCGGGTTGATTCAACAAAGGAGGGCTTCACAGGGCAAGATAGTCAAACAAGAGACAAATGGTGACTTGAAAGGGTGAAATGGTCTTAAAAGGGAAGAAGGGAAATTAAGAATCCTTCAACAAATTTTAAGAGGAGGGAAAGTGGGAGATCATTAACAAAAAACAATTAAGAATTTGTTATTAAATGACCACAATGATAAATTAAGAAGCAAGGAGAAGTTAAGAATTCCCTAACTATGATAACTTAGAAGAAAACATTTAGAATATAAATGATTTTGAAGACAGAATGCAGTAAAGCACTTTTTGAAATACACTTTTTCGTTTATTATTCAGATATGAAACACATGTGAAATATTAAACCAGAAAACAGTAAAAACATAAGATATAGAATACTTATTTGTCCAACGTTTGACACATGAATCCTGTAAAAGTCCTTTGCATTATTACTTCTTTCAGCCAACCATACAATAGTTGTTCAACAAAACTTTATTCCAAAATAAGGAGTCTATAGAAATGTCTAAGAATCCACCCCAAGTGCTTCAAATGTGGAAGTACTTATACAAGACTTTACAATAAAATATCTCTTAACTGAGAGAGATATATTCTAGGAAAACTAAATATATTTTACATAAAAGTAGAAACAGATGGTCTCGAAGATAGAAACTGAAAGTGAATTGTTGGCTTGTTGTCTCTATTTTTGTTGAATAAGCTAGAGGCAGGTCCTATGATTGAGCATCTTCTGTCTTGCTCGTAATTATGTGCTAGATGAGTGCTTCTGGCTTTTTACTGATATTGTTTAACCTGTTCTGATATTCTTTACCTGCTTTATCCTCATTTATCTTCTTTTACCAAAACGAACTATGGTAAATATTTCAATTTACTTTTTACCAAGGTAAATCATAAAATGTCTATCATATCTGTCCACCAATCATCCCTTGGTATCCTGGTCCTTTGTAGCTTCCTGAAGATTTCATCAGCCTCTGTGTATTTTACAAAATTTGGCTGAACAGGAAACAAATGTTTCAATTCATGCTCAACATAAAAGAGGTTCTCCAGACTGTCATAGAAAACTTTCCCTGTAGGTAGTGCCTTAGGTGCAGATGAACTAGCTGATGAACTAGCTTGGTTATTTGCATACTAACCCAATTTGTCAAAATAATCCTCATGCCTCATTAACTTATCATTAATCACTAAAGGATTGGGAAGTCCCTTACTCTATAATATGCCAAACTTTCCCATAAATCCATCTATATCCTCCTGCATATTCTGACATTTTCTTTCTAGGTTCTACATTAAAGCCCTTTCGGTCAAGACTTTCTTGATTTCAAGGATGGTTCCAGTTCTATCTTCAATATTCAGTTGTTATAATTGATGCCTATTCTTAGTGTTCAAAAATTTTATTAGCCTGATAGCTTCCTCAGGTTGCCCTCCTAGCTCTTCCTTGGTTTTGGCAATCTCTTGAAAAACAACCTTGACTAGGTTAGTCTGTTCAAAAATGATTTGTATTAATGAACAAAAATCATTTATTGATTGAGTGATGTTGGTCCATAGAAATTTTCTAATATCTGTTAAAGGCTTTTCAAATGTGAGGTCTTTTTCCAATGTTTTTACTTATTGAGCCAAGCCTTTGTTCTTTTTTACTTCTTCAGCAAAATTGATCTTTGACACATCAAACTTCTGCTCCAAGGTGACAAATTTTTCCCTTACCTTTTGGAGTTCAGAAACTTGGAGTTTCATCTCCCCCATGGACTTGATTAATTCCTCATTGCTCTTACTTGAAATTCCCACCTGTGATGTACCTATGCTTGTACCTATAACTGCACCTATGACAGTTTCTGCTGTGGCCAAAGGGACATTTGGTGCAAGAGCTGTGGCCACTATTGAAGGAACTGCCATGGAGACTACTGGTACTACATTTTGAAGTTGAGAGGTTGACTCACTCTGCCTGCCTTGTAGTGTTTTCTCTAGTTCCTGCTCTGTCTCCCTTAATTGTTCGTTTAGCTTGAGGATTAAGTCCATGAGTTCTTCTTCATTCTTCTTTTCTTCAATCACTTCTGTAGTCTGTGGATGCATTAGTGGTGGCAGTTTTAACAGCTTTCTCAAGGCAACTATGTCTTGATTTTCTTCTTTATCAAGGCCTCTGCAACTTTCACATCTTTTGGGTTATGACCCAATCCAATAATCAAATCCTCCAATGATTTGATTCTATTGTCTTTTGCCTATGAGGAGGCTCTTTCTAACCGTAGCTGAGTAGTGGTATTATTCAGTGAATTTTTCAATCTGTGTGCCATCATGGCCTTACTTGTCAAATTTGAATATACCATTTCCTCTATCTACTTATGCAATTCTATTTGATCTATGGGGTGAATGTCCTTGGCCAAGACCTCAAAATTAGTTTTGAGGTAGTCCGCAAGTGTTTGGGGTTGTTGTACTTTAGGCTTTGGAAAGCTCATCTACATTTTTCCTTCCTTGATGTCATAAGCTGACATCAACCTAGTTTGATTGGTGGGGACCATCTTTAAGTATTGTGTGTAGGCTTGGGCCTTTAACTGTTCATTTTTGACTTTTATTTCCTTGAATTTCTCTTTAATGTCTAAGGTCTTGTTAGATGAAGACCTGAATGACGAAACTTCAACACTTTGCTATCGTTCAAGCTCGTTCCTTTAGGAACTGGAAGGTATCCCACCTACTGGGAATGTAAGTTGACTATCTCCACCTTCTTTCCTCAAACTGCTTGTTGTTTCTTTAAAAAATTCTTCTTCTGAATGAGGATTTAACCTATGCCTCTTAGCACCAGGCTGGTCTGAAGGACCACTGGTAGGGGTAGCTACTTCACTGTCTCTTTTTAAACTCTTTTCCTCATTCAAAGGTGTCTGCAAAACTGGGGGATCTCCCATGTTAACTTGAGTTGGATTGGTCTATGGTTGAGCCTGTTCTTCTGAAATTTCGGGCTGCTTTGACATGTTTGATTGCCCTACTACTGGAGTATCGGTTCCTTGTTCCTTTTCCTATGATGATCCTGCAAATGGTGCACTAGTTTCCTATGAGTGCCTTTGAGAAGTATCTGCTGTGGAGGCACTAGTTCCTGGTGTTGGCTTCTAAAAAGTGCCAACTGGTACCTATTTAAAAGAGTCTAGTTCAATTGTCTTTTCTAGGTCTTTCATTACATTTTCTACATTGACTTGATCACTATCCATCTCTACAAGAGTTCCTTCTCTCCATTCATCCACATTAGCATATTACTCAATTTCTAGGATTCTCTGATGAAAATATGGTGATAGTATATTTTTCATTCTCCTATCACAAATGAAACTATGTGGGTCATATCTCCAACCAAAACTTTTACTTAATTTCAGGTGTTCTAGGATTTCTTCTGACGCTTTGCCTACTTCTCTATTGCTGTAGACAAATGGGCCTAGGTGATCCTTGATTCTCAACTATGCTTTCTTCTTGGCCTTGGTAAAGTGGATCTGATATGAGTTTATCATTTTTCTATAATACTCCAATGCAAACAGCCTCATTAGGACATATTTTGGTAGCTTGAATGGAGGAAGCTCACAACCATATATCCTGATTTTGTTGTGATTCTAGTACAAGTACCAGTCACCTACCTTGTACTGTTTAGATAGCTGAAGGATCCTTTTGATTTCATCACTAATACTAGGAGGAGGATTTTCTGTCAACATGGTGGTCACTAGGTGAACAAACTGGTCAATGAATTTATTATATGAATAGGGACAAGTAAAATAATGGTGGAAGATTGAAGTCCAAAAAATGATTGATCTTGGATTACCCTTTGTCTCAAGTTTATTGACAGAAAATGGGAAATTTTCCGACTGATAGTAGAGGATGAGGTGATATATGAATGTTGAGTACTTAAATACTTTCTCATTTTCCAGTCTCACGAACTAGTCAAGGATTTTCTCAGCAATAAATGCAACATAGTTGTACTTGACAGCAGGAGGCTAACCAAGGGTAAAAATGGCCATCAAAACTAGGGTCAACTCATTTACGTACTCACTAGTGTTGAATCCCATGACTGCAACTATCATATCAACTATAATTTTGCCTGTTTCTATGAAGAAAACTGACAGATAGGGAGGGGGATTTTGGGGTTGATGCTCCTTATATATGAAAGTTTGGCACATGCGACTAAGTTCAGACTGTAAAAATTTGGATGATTTCTCAAGCAAATCTCCAAGGGAAATGGGGGTTAGCATTTGATTGGGCTGAAATTGAAGCATCTCATTGATGGAGTCTGCAGTAATTGTGAAGAGGATAGTTTGATTTGGGGACATTACTGCTCTGAGGTTGGGATTATAGTTGGCATGACACTAATGGATATGTCATGGAAAATGTGCACAGAGAGGAGAAAATACATTGGGAGATTTGATTCCCACAATCCTATGGCATCATAGCCATTCAAGTGATTATCTCGGCATTGGAAAAAGACTTTCAGATGGTTTTTATCAGTATTCAAGTCTTTTATTTGAAAATCCTTATCTGCTAAGGGTAGATAATCCAAGTCACGGTGGGGGGTAGTAATAGGTGCAATATTTATGGCAACGGGGGTTTCCATTCTAGTTTTTATGGATTCAAATAGGAAACTAGGGCTTTTATGAGAAATTGGTGAAAACAGAGGGTCTGGGGAACTTGAATTTCAAGTGCAACAACTGAATTATTGTAAAATTTGAGGTTCTTTTCAAATAATTGTAGAGAAAGCAAGTATTCACAAGATTTCTGGACAGGAACTTGGTAAATACATGTTTTTAGTGAGGGCGATGGAATGTAGCTTCACTGGGTGTAATGGCGGACTCTGAGTGGCGTCGACTGCAAGTTTTGAAGGTGGTTGGTGGTTGGGTGCATGAGCTAGTTGACCTCGATGTTAACTTTGCATGGATGTATATGTTCGCAGAATATGACCACAAACTAATCTCTTTTGTTTTTTATACAAAGTCAAAACTTTGGCGGGTTTCGGGATTTGGATAGGTGGCGTGAGTGGGAGGAATATTTGATGTTTTGTCATTAGCAGGAGGTGGTAAATGGTTTTCATCGCACCACTAATGGAGGGGAGTTAGTTTTTGGGCTAGACTGAGCAATTCCATACGATGAGCGACATGTGGCGATGGCACTATTTGCAAAACCACTCGCGATTACGCGCTAATGTTTGGTCGCGGAGGGTCGTGCGATATGCACGACAACCATTGGATATGAGGGGCTTGATCGGACAACTATCAGGGAGGTGAGGTGGCGAAAAGTTAATGAGGGCGGGCCCAACATAATTAAAGGTTTTTTAATTACATCGAGAGCAGCGGGATTGGCCATTGAGTTATTAATTAATCATGATGATTAATTAATCCTCACTTAATATGGTAGGGGTTGGCGTTCTTAATTAGTTACAGTTTAACTAATCAATCCCATTTATTAACTCTATTATGGTTATATTTAACTGAGGGGTGGGATATATATGAATTTGGGGATTTTACATAGTTATAGTAATACGGGAATGGGTAATGTTTATATAGGGAATTAAATAATAATGTAAGTTAAAAGTTAATATGATTTTGCGAAGTGTGCACTAAGTTTGAACCATTTTAATGTATATGTTTAAAACTTAGGCTAAGTGAAAAATGAGGGTTTTTATGGAAAATATTTTAATTTCCCTAAGTAAAATAGGATTTTACTTAGGAAAAACTTTATAAAGGGAATGAATGATTTATGAAAGGGTGTGATCATTGATGAATGGGCTTAAGTGCTCGAGGTATTATAGATTATTGGGCTGAGGGTTTGGTCCCTCCAAAAGTCAGAGAAATGCTCTGAGCCCCTCTAATTTGATATATACTTTGGCACTTAGGGGAAATTAGTGAAACTTTAGGAGAAATTAGTAGGGAAGTTAATTATTTTTTACTTTGCTTGCTTGATGTGCCTTAGGGCCTTCTCTTTGGGCTTCAACTCCAAAATCTTATTGTCCAATCAACACTATGACATTACAAAGGATATAATATGTACATTGACTGGTCCTTCTTCTACTTCTATACCATCTAACTCTTTAAGAAAATATGCATTGTTTCCTTTGAAAGCATAGATGATGTATGGTCCTTTCCATAGGAAGTAAAATTTCCCATGTTTCCCCTTATCCTCTCTTCTGAAATCACATCTTAACACTTTATCTCGAAGGTAGAAATCTTTTGCCTTGGTTCTTCTGTCAAATATCTTATTAAGCTTCTCCTGCAACACTTGGGATCTTTGGTACACCTCCTCCCTAGTCTGCTGTAAATTGGTAGTCTGGTTTATCCTTCTTTGAATATCATTAGGTTCCACTTGAGATTTTTGGAGTATTTTCATGATAGGAACCCCTAGTGATGAAGGAAACACAACCTCTATGCCATATAATAACTCATACAAACTGGTTCCAATGGGTTTTTTGGTTGTAATGTCTACTCATAAGGCATTTATCAGTTTTTTGTTCCAAGTTTTCTTGTTTTCTTCCAACAATTTTTTGATGATATTAATGAGACTCTTGTTGGAAAATCCAGCCAATCCATTCCCTTGAGGGTAGTAGGCTGTGGAATGGCCCAGTGTAATGTGGTACTTTTTACAGAAACTGATAATCTTCTTTGATTTGAAAGTTGCAGCATTATTAGTAATGATTTTAGTGGGACAACCAAACCTGGACAAAATATTCGTGTCTAGGAAACCTATCATCACAGTGTCATTGGCTTATCAGGAGGGAATGGCCTCTATCCATTTAGTGAAATAGTCAATAGCAGTGAGTATCCATTTGTGTTGGCCAGAGGAAGGAGGATGGATTTCTCCAATGAGGTCAAGACCCCATTGTTGGAAAGGGTTCTCGGTGGAAATGGGTTTCAGGGGTAAAGATAACAACTTTCTTTTGCCTTCAAAGATTTGACATTTATGGCAAGAAGTCACACATTTCTTCACATCTACAAACAAGGTTGGCCAATAGAATCCAGCCCTTAGGATTTTATCTGCAGTTGACTTCCAATAGAGGTGTCCACCACAGTCTCCTGCATGAAATTCTTGGAGAACCTTATCAGCTTCATCTTTTAATAAACAATTCAATAAAATTCCTTCATGATTTTTCCAAAAAAGAGTATTATCTAAGATACATAACTTTGAAGCTTTCATTTTTAAAAACCTATTCTTTGTTTTGGACAACCCTGGAGGAGCCTGTAGGTTTTGTAAAACATAAATTACATCAGCATACCAAACTGAGTCTGAAAAGGCCTAGCTGATTTGTGGAGTTGCCATTTCCTGCTCGTTATCCAGTTCATTTATGTCCAAGGCATGATAATTAGTTTCTGCCATGAGTTTGGTCAATCCCTGACCTTTTATCAGTTTTGTAGGTTCTATCTCTATATCATACTCTAAGATGGTGGCTATCCATTTACCTATTTTTCCATCAATTCCATCCTAGGTTAGGATGTCTTTGACAACTGCATTAGGCACATAAGCTATAACATGAGAGTATAATATGTAGACTATGAAATCCTTTATAGCTTTTACCAAGGAAAAAGCTTGCTTCTCCATTATTTTGTATTTTAATGATGCATCGTTGAGTGCTTTAATAAAAAAGGCTATAGGTTTCTCACATCCCTGATCATCATTTTGTAATAAAATAGCTGCTATAGTGTGTTCTGATGCAAAAGAGAAAATGATGAAGTCTCTATCAAATTGAGGACTTGTGAGGACCGGTGTTCTAGTTAAGGCCATTTTAATTTCTTCAAATGATTGTTTGGCCTCTATTGTCCATTTGATACTTGAATCCTTTTTTATCATGTTATTTAGTAACCTAATGAGCTCGGCTAGGTTAGAAATTAATCTTCTCAAAAGATTTATCTTCCCTAGTAAAGCTTGAATCTCTTTAATACTTCTTGGATGAGGTATCTATAGTATAGTTTCGATCCTGGAAGGGTCAATTCGAATCCCATCCTTAGAAATAATATGACCTAAAATTTTACCCTCTTCCATATCGAACAAGGACTTCTTTGGATTCAAATAAATGCCATATTTTCTGCATTTAAAAAAAACTTGTCTGAGATGGTCTAAGTGTTGTGGATCAGATTTAGAAAAAATAGTTAGATCATTCAAATATATAACAAGAAAATCATGAATTCCTTTAGCAAAGGAAATGTCCATTGCCCTCTGGAAGGTTGCTCCTGTGTATTTTAGCCCAAATGGAATTTTGATGTACATAAAAGTGCCCCATGGTCTTGTAAAAGAAGTTTTCTCTTCGTCATCGGGATGAACCAAGATTTGGTTATATCCTGAAAACCATCTAAAAGTGGAATTCTAGAAGAACCCACTACCCTTTGCAAAATATGATCCATTTTGGGTGAAGGATAGTTATCTTTAAGAGAGACCTTATTTACATTTCTCATATCAACACATAACCTTATTTCCCCATTTTTCTTCCTAGTAGGCACCAAGTTAGAAACCCACTATGAAAATCTAATAGGGGCAATAATCCCTGCTTCATACATGCGTTTGATTTCTTTCTCAATTAGTGGTAATAACATAGGGTTAATTCTTCTAAGTTTTTGCTTAAAGGGTTTTTGATTTTCTTTTAGAGGTATAGTATGCTGAATAAAAGAGGTGACATAGGACTTCAAATCTTCGTAACTTTAGGAAAACACATCCTAGAATTCCCTCATATGTTCAACATACTTTAGCTTCTGGTCAGGAGGTAAGAACTTCGACAGTTTTATCATTTTTGGATTGTCCTACGTTCCTAAGTTGTATTCTTCAATATCTACTTTTAATGGTTCCATTGTAGGTTTCTTGGGAATGTCATTGGAATCAAACAGATCTTCTAGAGGAGTCAATCCTTTAGGTAAATTATTGTCTTTTAGGTTGATAACCTCTCTTTCCTCATCAATTATTTCATCTAGGTCCATTTGTTTCAGATCTTGAACTTCCTTTTGTATGAATTTTCTAGGATGAAGAATATTAATTGAACTTTCCTCTAAAATGTTTGTTTCTACCTCATCTATCTGATTATAATTAACAACTATATCAACATCTATGTAACTATTAGAAAACTCTTCATCAAAGTTAAAAAGTTATTGATCTACTCATCACTATCAAAAACCTTCCAGTTCTTTAGATTATCAGGTATTGCTAGTCTATGCCTAATTTCAACAGTAAATTGATGATTAGGTTTGAAAGGTAATTTTCAGGTGCTGGCAAACATGGCCAGGTTGTGGACTTGCAAGTTGTGTTTTCTAGGGATTGTAGCAAGCTGAGTTTCCAGAAAAGTATTAAGAATTTCTATGACTGTTTCTCTTTACTATCTTAATCTAGGATTCCTAGTTAAGTATTTTCCTTTAATCTGTTTGATTATTAACTCTTAATCTCCTATGGCAGACACTCTAATTGCTCCTAATCTTTTGACAAGTTTAAGACCCAACAAGAGAGCCTCATATTCTGCCATATTATTGGTGCACTTAAAATTTAATCTGTAGGCATGGCCTTCAACATGGTCATTCTCTAAGTTGTACACCCAAACTCCTGCTCCTGCCCCTAATTTATTGACTAAGCCATCAAATTCTAAACGCCAAAGGATTTCATGCTCATAATTAGTGTCAGGGGTAGTAGGAACTTGTTTAGCAGTGGGATCTAGTTTTTTGTTCTCGTCTGATTTTTTTCGTTCTCTGATTTTTCCTGAATGTGAACACTTGATTTTTCTTTTTTAATTACTTTTGCTTCTGCTGCTAAAACCTGTAAAGTATTGGTAGGACTAGTTTCTGCATTGTAAAGAATGAATGAGTCCATATCAGAGTGTAGTGAGTACATGGGGAAATTTTGGGGTCTTTCCTGACTACTTACTACATATTTCATCATTGTTTCTCTGTATAGTTTCTTTGGTTGGCCAAAAGCCGAGATAGTAGCATATGACATATCTAATTGAAGTGATCCCTGAAGCTTAGCACCCTAGGACTTGGACAATAACGTGCCATATTTAGGTGGTATATCTGCTACCACTATGTCCATTAAAATTGTTTTTGCAGGGTATTAAACCAATTAGACACTCAAGTCTTTTATCAATCCTAAACATCTCACCTGACAAGAATCAAAAGAAGAGAGATCTTTGTATGGTCTAGTGATGTCTAGGTCTAGCTTTTCCACTACAATCTTGGGCATGAGATTATGAGATACCCTAGAGTCAAACATGACATTGTGAAGAACCTTATCATGTATGTTTAAGCTCACATAGAAGGGAGGAATTCCTCCTTCTAATGGTTTTCCATTCACTTTTGGGCTAAATATTAATTTGGGCTGGTCATCGAAAAGATTAACTGAGTCTTTAGTTCCAGTAATTTTTAGTGATTTATTGATTTCGGTTCGATAGGCCTCATGTTTAGCTAATTTAGATAATGGGACAACGATTTTCAACTTATCTACTTCAGTTTCTAGATTAAATGGTTTTTCTATTTGGGCTTTTGGATTTCGAACAATAGTATTTTCTATGTTTTCTATGTTTTCTGTGTTTTTCTCCTTTTCAGGAGTGGAATCATGGTTTGCTGATTCTCCTGGATCAACGAGGTTCTTCCACAGTTCCCTTATAAGGAAGGGGAGTGGAGGGCTATTTTTTGTTTGGTTGGTTGTAAGAGACATCTTCAATTATGGGGTTAGAAGGATTAGTGTTTGATCTATAAAAAATATGTATATTTGTCGTTACTGTCTTACTTTTTTTGGGTTGATTTGGAACCTTTTACTTGTTTGTTTCAGGAACATCAATTCTCCTACTTCTTAAGTTGTATTTCTTGTGCACCTCAAAGATGGTTGTTTCATATCCTTCTCTAAATTCGAATGATTCCCCTGATTGAGTTTGAAACTATTAAATAATGTGGGCCTCTTGATCTTCTTGGGTCAAGAAAACTTCTCCTTCATTACTAAGCCCCATCAAATTGATTTAAGTATCTTCTTCTAGACCTTCAGAGTTGGAAGCTTCTGCATAATTCTCTTGGAAAGGGGGTCTAATGTTTTGGTCAGGACCACTCTTTCCAGTGTTCAGGTTTTAATTCTTCTTGAAATTAGGATTTCTCCTGGTGTTGGTTTGCTGACCTTCCCAAGGAGCTTTCCTTTCAATTGTCTCTACTCTATCACCTAGTCTATCCATTCCTTTAATTATGGCATCTAGCTTTTGTTCAAAGGGTGAGCTTTCTTCTTTTAATGGTATTCTCCTTTCACTCCTAGCCTTGGCTCTTTTATATATCAGGTTGGCTTCAACACTAATAGCTATGCTTTACATATCTTCCAAAGTAGGGGGGTTTTGTTCTCTTAGCTGGAAAGCCATGTCAGAATCAAATCCATCTGGGAATTAGATTAAGGCTAAGCCAGGTGGGGGTCTGAGATTTTGAGGGATGGCCTTGTACACACTATTGAATCTAGTGCAATAGTCCTGCACAGTCTCTTGTGGTCCTCTGTTTAAGTTTTCGTATTCAGATAGAATCTGAAGAGGGTCTTTCTTTTTCTCCCATCTATTAAGGAATTGTTGATAGAGAGTTGCTAGGTTGTCTATACTATTTCTTGCTAGAGCTCTGAACCAGGTCCTAACTTCCCAAGTTAAACTCTGAACAAATATTCTCATTTGCACATCAACAGCATCTATTTCATAAAGTTCAAAGTAATCAGTTATCTTCTTGGTGTGTTGTTGGGCTGTATAGGTACCAGTACCATCAAATTGTGTGATCTTACTTTGGTAATCCTGGGGCATGGCACCTAAGTTTGCTAGTAGTACCAGGGGGGTATATCGGTTTTCCATTGATGTAGGTAATGGTGAAACAACAGTTGAGGTTGGAATAACAGTGGATGTTTGAGTTGTGGATGCAGGGCTAGAAGGGGTGGTCTGATATGGAGTGGTTTGAGGTTGAGATGTTTGAAGAAAAGATGATGAAATTGCAGTAACAGTTGTGATTACAGAGGGATTGGGTGTTCCTTTAGTGGTAAGATCAAATTGTGGTGAGTTCTGCAAATGCCTATCAATTGGCAAATTAGCTGCTTAGAGCTTTAATTCTGAGATGAACTCTAGGTCTTGGACTAGGTCAACTAATTTAGAATCAGATAAAGTCCTAAACAAAGAGGTTTCAAAGTATTTGTCAAAGGGTTGGTCTTCGAGGTAAATCCACCTAACAGGACAGGATGAGGATGTGAAGGTGGGCCGAGGACTAACAAAACTTTCTTGTCTCCTAAGAATTTTAGGGATCAAATTGGGGTTCTCAAACACTAGTGGTGGATTGGAATCAAGATTATCTCTAGTGTAACGAGTCCTTTTTGAAGCTAGATTTTTAGGTTTTGTTTTTAATTTTCTTAACTGATATCAAACAACTTCTATGATTTATTTAAGATATTTTAGATTTAGGGTTTAAACCTTCTTAAAGATTTGTTATGACTTTGGAACTGGTCTGCGAAACCAGAGATTCTGGGTTCTATCCCCAGTGGAGTCACCACTATGTTATCACTCAGATTTTCCTTGAAGTTGTCAGAAGAAGGAAAGGGGTCAGAGGTAACCACAAACAAACTTTTAAGTACAAAATCTAGCCAATATATACTCAAAAAGGGCTCTCTCTTTAAGATTTAGCTTTGTTTTATGAGATATTACGCTATTTATGAAAGCTTGGTGGTTTTGGTTGTGTTTGGTGGTGGAATTTAGGAGTAGATGGATAGAACAGAGTACTTTGGGCCATTGGGCTATGGAGTCAACTGAGGATGGCTTAACTGGATCAGGTTGATTCAACAAAGGAGGGCTTCACAGGGAAAAATAGTTAAACAAGAGACAAATGGTGACTTGAAAGGGTGAAATGGTCTTAAAAGGGAAGAAAGGCAGTTAAGAATCCTTCAACAAATGTTAAGAAGAGGGAAAGTAGGTGATCACTAAAAAAAGAAATTAAGAATTTGTTATTAAATGACCACAATGATAAACTAAAAAGCAAGGAGTAGTTCAAAATTCCCTGCCTATGATAGGTTAGAAGAAAACATTTAGAATATAAACAATTTTAAAGACAAAATGTAGTAAAGAACTTTCTGAAATATACTTTTTCGTTTATTATTCAGATATGAAACACATGTGAAATATTAAACCAGAAAACAATAAAAACATAAGATATAGAATACTTATTTGTCCAACATTTGACACATGAACCCTGTAAAAGTCCTTTGCTTTATTACTTCTTCCAGCCAGCCATACAATAGTTGTTCAACAACACTTTAATCCAAAATAAAGAGTCTACAGAAATGTCAAAGAATCCACCGTAAGTACTTCGAATGAGGAAGTACTTATAAAAAAATTTACAATAAAATATCTCCTAACTAAGAGAGATATATTCTAGTAAAACTAAATATACTTTACATAAAAGTAGAGACAGATGGTCTCGAAGATAGAAACTAAAAGTGAATTGTTGGCTTGCTGTCCCTATTTTTGTTGATTGAGCTAGAGGTAGGCCCTATGAATGAGCATCTTGCTATCTTGGTCATAATTTTGTGTTGGCTGAGTGCTTTTGCCTTTTTACTGATACTATTTAACCTGTTCTGATACTCTTTACCTACTTTATCCTCATTTATCTTCTTTTACCAAAATTGACTATGGTAAATATTTCAATTTAATTTTTACCAAGGTAAATCATAAAATGTCTGTCATATCTGTCCACCAATCATTCCTTGGTATCCTAGTCCTTTGTACCTTCTTGAATATTTCATCAGCCTCTATGTATTTTACAAAATTTGGTTGAACAGGAAACAAATGTTTCAATTCATGCTCAACACAAAAGCGGTTCTCCAGACTGTCATAGAGAACTCTATCTGTAGGTAGTGCCTTAGGTGCAGACGAACTGGCTGATGAAATAGCTTGGTTATTTACATATTGACCCAATTTGTTAACATAATCCTCATGCCTCATTAACTTATCATTGATCACTAAAGAACTGGCAAGTCCTTTACTCTGTAATATGCTAAACTTTTCCAAAAATTCATCTATATCCTCCCACATATTTTGACATTTTCTCTCCAAGTTCTGCATTAAATCCCTTTTGGTCAAGACTTTCTTGATTTCAAGGATGGTTCCAGTTCTATCTTCAATATTCAGCTATTCTAATTGAAACCTATTCCTACTGTTCAAGAAGTTTATTAGCCTGATAGTTTCCTTAGGTTTCCCTCCTATCTCTTCCTTGGTTTTGGCAATCTCTTGAAGAGCAACCTTGACTAGGTCAATCTGTTAAAAAAATGATCTCTATTGATGACCAAACATCATTTATTGATTGAATGATGTTGGTCCATAGAATTTTTCTGACATCTGTTAAATACTTTTCAAATGTGAGGTCTTTTTCCAATGTTTTTACTTGTTGAGCCAAGCCTTTGTTCTTCCTTACTTATTCAGCAAAATTGATCTTTGACACATCATACTTCTACTCCAAGGTAACAAATTTTTCCTTTACCTTTTGGAGTTCAGAAACTTGGAGTTTCATCTCCTCCATGGACTTGATTAATTCCTCAGTGCTCTGACCTAAAATTCCCACCTGTGCTTGTACCTATAACTGCACCTATGATAGTTTCTGTTGTGGCCAAAGGGACATTTGGTGCAAGAGCTATGGCCAATGTTGAAGGAACTGCCATGGAGAATACTGGTACTACATTTTGAGGTTGAGAGGTCAACTCACTCTGCCTTCCTTGTAGTGTTTTGTTTAGTTCCTGCTCTGTCTCCCTTAATTTTTCGTTTAGCTTGAGGACTAAGTCCATGAGTTCTTCTTCATTCTTCTTTTCTTCAATCACTTCTGTAGTTTGTGGTTGCATCAGTGGTGGCAGTTTTAACTACTTTCTCAAGGTGGTTATGCCTTCATTTTTCTTCTTTATCAAGGCCTCTACAGCTTTAACATCTTTTGGGTTATGGCCCAATCCAATAATCAAATCCTCCAACGATTTGATTCTATTGTCTTTTGCCTATGAGGAGGCTCTTTCTAACTGTAGCTGAGCAGTGGTATTATTCAGTGAATTTTCCAATCTGTGTACCATCATGGCCTTACTTGTCAATGTTGAATATACCATTTCCCCTGTCTGCTTATGGAATTCTATTTGATCTATGGGGTGAATGTCCTTGGCCAAGACCTCAAAATCAGTTTTGAGGTAGTCTGCAAGTGTTTGGGGCTGCTATACTTTAGGCTTTAGAAAGCTCATCTGCATTTTTCCTTCCTTGATGTCATAAGCTGACGTCAACCTAGCTTGATTTGTGGGGGTCATCTTTAAGTACTGTGTGTAGGCTTGGGCCTTTAACTGTTCATTTTTGGCCTTTATTTCCTTGAATTTCTCTTTAATGTCTAAGGTCTTGTTAGATGAAGACCTGAATGACGAAACTTCAGCACTTTGTTGTCGTTCAAGCTCTTGCCTTTAGGAACTGGAAGGTGTCCCACCTAATAGGAATGTATGCTAACGGTCTCCACCTTCTTTGCTCAAACTACCTATTGTTTCTTCAAAAGAATCTTCTTCTGAGTGAGGATTTAGCTTATGCCTCTTAGCACTAGGCTATTCTGAAGGACCACTGGTAGCGGTAGCTACTTCCCTGTCTCTTTTTAAACTATTTTCCTCATTTAGAGGAGTCTGCAAAACTGGGGGATCTCCCATGTTAACTTGAGTTGGATTGGTCTATGGTTTAGCCTGTTCTCCTGAAATTTTAGCCTGCTTTGACATGTTTGATTGCCCTGTTGCTGGAGTATCAGTTCCTTGTTCTTTTTCCTATGATGATCTTGCAAATGGTGCACAAGTTTCCTGTGAGTGCCTTTGAGAAGTATCTGCTATGGAAGCACTAGTTCCTGGTGTTGGCTTCTGAGAAGTCCCAACTGGTACCTGTTCAAAAGAGTCTAGGTCAAGTGTCTTTTCTAGGTCTTTCATTACATTTTCTACATTGACTTGATCACTATCCATCTCTACAAGAGTTCCTTCTCTCCATTCATCCACATTAGCATATTGCTCAATTTCTGGGATTCTGTGATGAAAATATGGTGATAGTCTATTTTTCATTCTCTTATCACAAATGAAACTATGTGGGTCATATCTCCAACCAAAACCTTTACTTAATTTAAGGTGTTCTAGGATTTCTTCTGATCCTTTGCCTACTTCTCTATTGTTGCAGACAAATGGGCCTAGGTTATCCTTGATTCTCAACTGTGCTTTCTTCTTGGACTTGGTAAAGTGGATCTGATATGAGTTTATCATTTGTCTATAATACTCCAATGCAAACAACCTCATTGGAACATATTTTGGTAGCTTGAATGGAGGAAGCTCCCAACCATATATCCTAATTTCTGTGTGATACTAGTACAAGTACCAGTCACCTACCTTGTACTATTTGGATAGATGAAGGATCCTTTTGATTTCATCACTAATCCTAGGAGGAGGATTTCCTATTAGCATGGTGGTCACTAGGTGGACAAACTGGTCAATGAATTCATTATATGAATAGGGACAAGAAAAAGAATGGTGGAAGATTGAAGTCCAAAGAATGATTGATCTTGGGTTATCCTTTGTATCAAGTTTATTGACAAAAAATGGTAACTTTTCCGACTGATAGTAGAGGATGAGGTGATATGTGAATGTTGAGTACTTGAATACTTTCTCATTTTCCAGCCTCATGAACTGGTCATGGATTTTCTTAGAAATAAATGCAACAGGAGGCTGACTAGGGGTAAAAATGGCCATCAAAACTAAGGTCAACTCATCCACATACTGACCAGTGTTGAATCCCGTGACTACAGCTATCATATCAACTATAATTTTGCTTGTTTCTGTGAAGAAAACTAACAGATAGGGGGGGGGGGGGGGGGTTTGAGGTTGATGCTCCTTATATATGAAAGTCTGGCACAGGTGACTAAATTCAAACTGGGAAAATTTGGATGATTTCTCAAGAGAATCTCCAAGGGAAATGGGGTTTAGGGCTTGACTGGGCTGAAATTGAAGCATCTCATTGAGGGAGTCTGCAGCAATTGTGAAGAGGACAGTTTGATTTGGGGACATTACTGCTCTGAGGTTGGGAACATAGTTGGCATGACACTGATGGATAATGTCAGGGAAAATGTGCACAGAGGGGAAAAAATACATTTGGATATTTGATTCCCACAGTCCTATGGCATCATAGCCATTCAAGTGATTATCTCGGCATTGGCAAAAGACTTTCAGATGTTATTTATCGGTATTCAAGTCTTTTATTTGAAAATCCTTATCTGCTAAGGGAAGATAATACAAGTTGGTGTGGGGGGTAGTAATAGGTGCAATATTTAAGGCAACAGTGGTTTCCATTATGGTTCTCGTGGATTCAGATAGGAAACTAAGAAATTGGTGGAAATAGAGGGTCTGGGGAACTTGAATTTCAAGTGCAACAACTGAATTATGGTAAAATTTGGCGTTCTTTTCAATTAATTGCACAGAAGGTAAGTATTCATAGGATTTCTAGACGTGAAATTGGTAAATACCTATTTTTAGTGAGGGTGATGCAATGCAGGTTCACTAGGTGTAATGGCAGATTATGAACGACATCGACTACAAGTTTTGAAGGTGGTTGGCGGCTGTGTGCACGAGTTAGTTGACCTTGACGTTAAGTTCGCATGGATGTATGCATTCACAAAATAGGACGACAAACTAACTTCTTTTGTATTTTATACAAAGTCAAAACTTTGGCGGGTTTCGGGATTTGGATAGGTAGCGTTAGCTGAGGAAGATTTGATGTTTTGTCGTTAGCAGGAGCGGTAAGTGGTTTACATCGCATCGCTTATGGAGGGGAGGCGGTTTTTGTGCTATACCAAGCGATTCCATACGATGAATGATGCATGGTGATCACACTGTTTACAAAATCGCTCGCGATCACACGCTAATGTTAAGTCGCGGAGGGCTGTGTGATATGCACGACAACCGTTGGATCTGAGGGGCTTCATTGGACGGCTATCGGGGAGGTGAGGTGGCAGAAAATTAATGAAGGCGGGCCCAACATAATTAAAGGTTTTTTAATTACATCGGGAGCAGTGGAATTGGTCATTGAATTATTAATTAATCCTGATGATTAATTAATCCTCACTTAATATGGCAGGGGTCGAGGTTATTAATTAGTTACGGTTTAACTAATTAATTCCATTTATTAACTCTATTATGGTTATATTTAACCGAGGGATGGGATATATATGAATTTGGGGATTTTACATAGTTATAGTAATACGAGAATGGGTAATGCTTATATAGGGAATTAAATAATAATGTACATTAAAAGTTAATATGATTTTGTGAAGTGCATGCTAGGTTTGAACCATTTTCATGTGTATGTTTAAAACTTAGGCTAAGTGAAAAATGAGGGTTTTTATGGAAAATATTTTAATTTCCCTAAGTAAAATAGGATAGGAAAAACTTTATAAAGGGAATAAATGATTTATGAAAGGGTGTGATCATTGATGAATGGGCTTAAGTGCTTGAGGTATTATAGATTATTAGGCCAAGGGTCTGGTCCCTCCAAAAGTCAAAGACATGCTCTGAGCCCCTCTAATTTGATAGATACCTTGGAACTTAGGTGAAATTAATGAAAATTTAGGGGAAATGAGTAGGGAAGTTAATTATTTTTTACTTTTCTTTCTCGATGTGCCTTCCATGTGATACATGCCTTTTCCTTGTGATGAAAGTAAAAGATTTACACATTTAAACTTATCTTTCACCACATATTATTCTGCAACCATCATCTACCTACCCTACCTACTTAACCTAACATTTTCACTATTTTATTAGGGTGCACTTAGTCTAGCAAACCCTTATCAAACTTTCTTTTCTTTTACATGATGATGCCTATCTAAGTCTACACTCATTACATCCAAGGGCTCAGATTAAACTGTTGAGCTCCTTTTTCACTATACCTATCTACTTATCTGCTAAGATTAAACTGTTTGATCAGATCTTTATTCTCTATTTCTACAACATGAAATTGAAAAATGAATCAGCCAACCTTAAACTGTTTGACTATTCATAAATTGTGGCATAAATGACAAGCTACACACAATTGTTTATTCTACAAAAGTAAAAAGTGGTGGCATTTAGACTTGCACACTTTCCTGGTCTTTTCTTTTGTTGGGGTTCATTTTATTTCATTTTTTGACCATCTTTTTATTCTTTTTACTCTTTGATCTTTCTTTTAGGGTATACCCTCTTTACATTTTTTTAATTTTTTTTATTTTTTACACATATGGAAAACCTTTGCAACAAGTAAAGGTATGAACATATTACAAACCTCAACAATTCAATCATGATATATGACACCTATTGGTATGGGGGCATAAAAATATCAATCTAGTGTTTGTAAAATTTAAAGCAGACTACAAAATGGAATTCGTTATATTAGATTGGTTGTTGCTTCTAAGCCAAAACTAGGAACTAAACTAAGGAAGCAGAGAACAAAACTTTCAATCTAATCACACAAGCTTGTAATGAAATTAGATTCGCTTGAATTAAGAACACTTTGCACTAGATATATATTGATATTTCTTATTGAAGTGAAAGTAACTTATGCAACCATGTTCAAAATATCAAGCTTTCACTCAAATGATGGAAAAATAAAATCGTGTAAGGGGTATTCAATCCAAAAGTTTGATTAACACAATAGGGTAATTTCTTGCCAATGGAGGCAAGAAGACACTTCAGTAGTCTTTTATTCAATCCAATCAATTTTGATCCAATACAGGCTAAGTGGTTGAACATGCATAATGACCTTCCCCATATGTGAGAGTGAAAATGGGGTGTCACTCATTGTCTTCTACCCATCCCTTTTAGCCAATATGTTTTCAAACCATCAATCTATTGGAGTAGATAAAAAGTTATGGAACTATGGCATTCGATAAATTCAAGTCTAAATGGAAAACTTTTCAAGAGTCTAAGGCCTTCTTCACTTAGAAATTTGGTGAATAACACTCCTAGTGCCTTGGTTACTTTTTCCAATAAGATTAATCCTGAAATAAACAATGAATCTATGATAAATAATACTTGTAAACACACATAGTATTATTGCAAAAGATATATTCTATTAATTTAAAATGAATGAGTATGGTTGTTATGCAATATAGTGATATGTCTCGTATAATTGATAGTTAACTTATACTCAGAATTAGTTGATATAGATACACTAAAACAATATTGAAATCTTTAGAGAGTAGGTAGTAAAACCATGAACTAATCAATAAATAACACTTATAAATAGAGGTTTTAAACCTAGATTAAAAGTAAACCTACACAATGAACAAGAAAATAATCTAACAAACAACTTTAAATATGAATGTATAAAATGTAATGAGAGAATAGACACGTGAAATATCTGATAATTTCCTATAAGAATATAACATTTCTCGAGTTATTTCAAATGAACATTGTTAGGTAGAGGATGTTCTACTTACTTTCTATCCATCTATCATTTAGAGAAACATGTACCATAAAGGATCTTGGGCATGATATTTTCCTTCTTTGATGGATTAAGTGATAGTTTCCTACTTTCCACTTTGAATCTCCCACTATAGAACATATTTTATAGGAATAAGTGGGATTTCATCCCCACTTGCCATTAGGTTTTTCCAATGACAAGTCACCCTCTACAAATCCTTCCTCCATAATTTTGACTCTAAAAAATTCGTGGTATTCTAAACTAGAGAGGATTTGATGGATTTTATTGGATTCTAAAGGATAAGATATTTAAAATGAGGATGGATCCCCCATAATGAAGGAAATAATAGCATTCAAAATAGGTTAATGCCTACAATTGATATTTTTTGGAAACAAACTATTGAGGTCGACGGAAGAGGTGAGGGGCAGGGTGAAGCATTGAAAGGAAGGGAGAAAGATAAAGTCTCTAGATGGAAAGGAGGAATACTAATGGTGGGGGCATGAGCCTTGAGACTATCCACACAATACAATTTACAAGAGGAGGGGATATTAACATACTTGATTGAGAAGTTACAATCTCCTTGGTTGACATTGCCTGAGTCTCTTCATTGGAGAATGATTATGGCCTACTCCTCTTGAGAGGACACTCTCTCATAATTAAAAAGTCTTTAACCCACACCCCCCTTCCATAATCACACCTGACTTTCAGTTCCAAAACATTATAAATCAGAGTGAGCTATCATAAAAAAAATTCCCCGGGCTTGAACATGACCTACCGTATGACACCTTAGGAATGTAAATGTGAGTCTCTAATAATTCAATCTTTGGATATATGAATATTTACTATTCTATATTTCAAATTTGGCCAAAAGGTTCTTTGACATTTCCAATTCCACTAGAAGACGCAAACATCCTTGGTCACTCTTTACTTCCCAATCCTTCTCATCTTTGTAAAATGACCCAAGTTGTTCATGATATTCTCCACAATATTATTAGTTAAAAATTGGATTAGGCACCTGTTCAAGTGGCTACAACCACCCTATGAAATTTTGCCTATGCTTCAATTTTTGGGCCTCCCTTATAAATGACGATAGCTCATCTTTCATTAATCCAGGTACTTGTGCTTTGAATAAGCCTTCATATTTTCATCTTGGCTTGTTTTTTCTTACTTAATTTGTTTTCTAACCCATAGTTCGATCTCTTGAATTGGTGCCTTCACAGTTCCATGCTTGTCTTAGAGAACTGTGCAATTCTTGAGGGCAACTAGCCTTGTTCTTTGGAATTACGTAGTCCTGACTACTAGTGATCCTTGAGCTCATAAAATGTGCAATAATTAATGAAATGTAACATTGAGATGGGAAATTACGTAGACAAGAGAGGCAACCCATAGTAACTAAACCCAGAAATTGCGCAGACCTCACTATACTCAGAAACTACGCAGTGCATGAGTTGGAGGGGGTTTCCTAGTCCTTCGCAGAACTATGCAATATTTTCAAGCAATGAATGGTAGTTTTCCCAAAAAAAGTAAAAAGAAGAAAGAAAAAGAAAAAACATCCCTAAAAAATAGGGATCTATTTTTAGTAACCCAAAGGACGCACTTGAGTCATTTTTAGAAACTTCCACCAAGTGTCACTTTTTCCTTGATTTTAGGCATGCACGTCATAAACAATTATTTGGTCTGATCTGTTTAATTGACATTGCTAGAGCTCATTTGAAAACTTGATCTTGGAGCCTTCTATGTAATAGTTGTCACTTTTCTAGGTGAGTTTTTCTTTTCTCATCTTTTTCCACTTTATCGGTTGCGTTTTGTTGTTTACATGCTCAGAGTGTTGTTTCACTTGTTTCTTTGAATTATTGTTGGTGTTTTAACTTGTTTTTAGCTTATATGTGTTTTTTAAATTTTTAGATTTCCTTTCCCATGTCTCGCATGCATTTTCTTTTTTTCACTAATGATCATAGTTGTGCTGACTCACATCATATGCTTCCTTTTCCTTTAATTTAATCTATTCCTACACTTGTTTTACATGCACACATCAACACTTAGTCATATCTACACTCATCGTCTCACCATCTTTCATATTTGCTCGTTTTTCACACTCCCCATGGGTAGATCTGGGTCCCCTTGCCCGTATCTCACAATCCACTACTTGCGCTGCACAATATGGGAGCTCAATGCCTCTGCCTTGGCTATTGGAATTGCATAGAGATTGGCTTGGGCTACCTCCAACTACGCATTATGTAGTTCTAGGAGCTAGCCTCCCAGCTTGACCACTAAGACTTCATAATGCATAGTCTCTCTCGACCTTGGCCCAGACTGAGCTGCACATTGTAGAGTTCCAGTCATCAAGCTTCCTGACTGACTATCGAGACTCTGTAGTGTGTAGTTTCCACAATTATCCAGTTGCCTCTATCAGCGAAATTAACTGTGCAATCCTTCCCATCATGAGCCTGACTTACTGCTTCATCTTTTCTTGAATTTGCTTTTGTTTTTAAGTTTGCATTTGCTTGTCATGAGTGTCCTCTATGTCCCACAAGAACAATAGTTGTTGAACATCTTTCTAGTAGTTATAGTTAACATGGAATCCAAGAGAGTTGCATCAAAGGAAACTAACAAGAGAAGTACTAGGGAAGAAGTTGAGAAGATATCAGTGGATTTTCCAGTATATGCCAATACCCAGTTGTTCAATGAGAAGGGTACACCACTGACATTGTAGTAGATCAAAGACCCTTTTGTAGAGGACTTCAAGGAAGGCTTAGAGGACGGACGTGTTTATCTTAGCATCTAGCATTTAGCGTTATACAAGGTTGCGTTTAGGTAACCCATCCTCCCATGTGTAGAGATCATCAACTAGATTGTCTCACACATGGATGAACAAACTATGACATTAAGCAGTGCCAACATGAGAGATATTTCTACCTTCAGGGCAGAGAAATTTCAGTAAGTGTATCACTTTTCCAAGTCGGTGATGTGCATGGACTCACTCTTCTATGCCACCCATAGCTATGTGAGAACGAGAGATATTTTCAAGCACTGGGTGAAAGAGTCCTCAAAGTTTAGAAATACGCCTACCCATGATTACAAGACAAAGTCCCTGAGGAAGGCTTATTAGTTATTAATAATCTTTGCATAATGAAATATATGGTCAAGAGAAAACAAAAACCTTTCCTAAAGGGTGGGTGGTCTTACTGGACCAATTGGTGAATGATGGGGTGCCATTCAATTGGTTAGATTTGTTCACTCATCAGTTGGAGACCCATGTGGCTAAGGCTTAGAATCTGCCCAAGAATGAGAAAAAAAGGTTTTTCATGTCCGCATGCTAATTGGATGCAACCTATACCCAAAAGTAGTTCCCTCACAAGAGTTGGACTTGGACACTAAAAGAGACTACCGGCAACATCTATTGCAAGTTTCTTTCCGACTGCAGCTATCGAAGAGTGATGGAAAGGATAACTAACCATTTTATCATCTTGTTGTACAAGCTTATCTTTGAGTAGGATCCACCTTGCATGTCCCAAGAAGAAATGGGGGAAATAGTAAACATTGCAGATTGGTATGCCTCACTAGGTCACACCTTGATCAACATCTTTGGTGGAGAGAAGCCTCTGCATGTTCTATCAAGGTATGCCACTGATAAATTGATCATGTAAGAAGTTTCATGCCACCTCGCTACAGGGTTGTCAGGAAGACCGCATAGGAAGAAGAAAGTGCCATGGCATACTCTTTCTTTGCGAAGCAGATTATACGAGATTAAGAGCTTTAAAGATTAAAATGTCGAGGCTAAGGACATAGTGAAATTTGAGTTTGACACCAAGGAATTTAAGCCATATGATCCCCGTGATATGTCCAAGGACCATTGAGAGAGAGTTTATTTTCCATGGATCCACAAGACATTTCATTGGTCAGAGGAGGACCCTTGGAGGTACTGCTACAATGCCTCTAGACTTAATGAGTTGGCCAATATAGAAATAGCTTGGAAGGCTTCTCTGCACATAGTAGTAGATTTGGAAGCAACAACAATAACAAAAAAGGAAATAATCTAGAGAAGGACAAGGGATAAAGGAAGGTTGCAGAAAACTTACAGGTAGAGAAAAGCTACAAGATGAAGGTAGATCCTATCTTGGAGAAGGAAGCTCTAGAAGTGGAAGCAAAGAGGGAGAAATAGATGAAGAGAGCATAGCGAAGGAAGAGATAAAAGAAGAGGCTATAGGAAGCAGAACTGAAGCTGCAGCAGATAAAGAAGAAGTTGAAGGAAGAACAAGAGTTGAGGAGGAGAAAAAGAGAAGAGAAGCATAAACATGGAGAGGAAAAAAAGGTAACGTGTGATGATAAAGAAAGTAGCACCAATATAGTTTGTTGAGCTGGAACATCCAATAGTTGAGGAAGAGGGTGAACAGATGAAGGATCACTAGCTTGTACCACAGATTGAGAAACTAATCGAAGTGACAGACATGGAGTTGGAATAGGAGCCACAAAATGAAGACATTAACCTCATGCCAAAAGCACTAGAGGTCATCTCTTAGTCTCCATCCCCTCTAGTGTCAGAATCAGTTCTGAGTGAACAAGAAGATATTTTTATCCTTGATGATGATTTGGTAATGGATGTGTATAATATATCATTTAACGAGTTGCAGAAGAAGATTGTAGAGGCATAGAGGAAGAACTTTCCTGATGATCACACATCCTCTGTGTTCATTAAGGAAAGGGTGATAGTGTTAGACATGAGGACGCATCCAACTATCCTTTCCAAAGCCAAATTGGCCTATGCAGGAGAAACAAGCTCAAATGCTAAATACTCGATGGCCAAGAATAAACAACTCGAAAAGAGCTTGCAAGCTAGTAGGAAAGAGGCAGAACAACTCTGAGCTTCAACATAGAATGCAATTTCTGCATTGGATGAAATGAGGACAACAATACTTGTTGAAGTATCAACACTTAGTGTTACCATGCAGAAGCTCTATGATGGATTTTTCATCATGCATAAAGAGATTTTCCATGTGCATGGCCTACAAAATACATGCTTCTATCTCCCATGTACAAGGGTGGACAATGGGTACAATGGGTCCTGCTTGACTTAGTAAAGAAAATGAAGCCATGGATAGAGCTCGAGAAAGCGAAGGTTTGAATGTTGATTTAGAACTACAAGCAACTCGCCCCACTGATCATTAACATACATGCCTCATATGTGCGGTTGTACAATAGTTTTTATTTCATGGTGAGAAAGCAAAAGATCCCATCAATAAGTTCCCTCATCGATTCCAAACACAGGAACCAAGTCTTTCTAGATATCGATGAGTACATGGAACAACTAAGGTGAGAGGCCATGAGGGAAGACTTGGAGTTTAACACACACAACATGTAGAAGTACGTCATTGGTCCTGTTAAGGTCAACACCATGCTTCTCATGATTCTGAACAAGTTGGATACAGGTTCCAAGACCATATACCTAAATGCCATGAGGCAAGATTCCACTTCTAAAAATACATCATCAAACAGTTTGGGGACACCATCACACAGTACCAAGCTTGGCACCGATATGTGATCGAGAAGCATAAAGTGGATTTTGTTGAGTTGGACTTTCCCCAAACTCCAGAGTCATAGTGTTGTGTCTTGTTAGGTTGTCTATAGCCTATTTTGTCTTATATGGGTACATGTGGAAAATTTAATATTATTTTTAAATATGTTGTAAGTGAAACTCCAAGTGTCATTAGTGGAATGTGAAAGGTCATGATGTTATGTAACGAGTTACTTGTAAATAAGTTGAACAGTCATGGGGGGATTCAAAGAGTCACAAAGGGGAATGCCAAGGGTCACACCACCCTTTGTTATAAATGGAAACTCATAACTCATAGAACAAGATTTTGGGAGCCAAGCTTTTGGCTAGGCTTAGCCTTAGAGAAGGCTTGGGAGTATTGTGAAGATCCTTGGCCTCTCCATATCATAGAGTGAGTATACTTCTTTGGAGGAGCACGTGTTCTTGACTCTAATGATCCACTATTGGGGCTAATGGTCATCAATGGTGTATGTATGGATGGAACTTTCACTTATAATAACAATATCAAAGCCAACACGCTTTCATGGATATGTTGTTAATGTAGTTGGAATATTTTGGTTGCATTGGAAATGTATGTTATTTAACTTATGCATATGATTATGAAATATTTATATGAATTTGTATGAATCCTATTGAATGCGTGTTGTTATATTAAATCATCACTTTAATTTGTGGACTATTCTACATTTTATCTTGTGAAGTCATTCCGCTCGTGTGTTCCTTTCAATATGTGTACTATTACAGGATTCTAAGGGGCACACTTCCTTTTCCCCTCCATGTGTTAGAAACTTCATGAATCACACCTGACTCTCCACAAGGTCACACACTTTCTCTCACAAATTTATCATAATTTCCTCTGCGCGCTACTGAGGCCAAGGCATTACACTACCACCCATTGCTGGGACTTTTAATCCAAACGATGTGAGGTCTAGTTGGGACTTCATATCAGGGAGATGCCTTGAATGTTGGTGGGTTCAACACCATAAATAGAGCCCTATGAATATGATCCAAATATGGGAAATATATAAGGTCTCCCTTCTGACTTCAAATGGCATGTTCCGTCTCTTTAGTAGAAGTCTTGAAGGGCCCAAATTCTAGCTCTGAGAGAATTTTTTTCTACCATTTTTTGGGGAAAAGCAAAAGCCTAGAACCCATACCTAGCTCCAATTCATCCACGATTTAATATTACCAACACCCATATATTTACTACAAAAGGTTATTACAGTTTCCTTCTCATATAACTTAGGAATGTCGGTTAAATGGATATCTTCCACTATACCTATCCTTTCTTTGTCTCTATGTTTGTTGACACATCTAACCTTGCACCTAAAAGAATAACACTACTTAAATGAAAAGTTTTTCTCATTTTCAAACTGCGACGAAGGAAAAACAACTCTAGGGAATGGTGATGTAGTAGGGAGTGTTGAAGGCTGAGATCAAGGTTTCATTGGAGACTAAGGAGATGGTGCAATGAAATATATAACGAAGGAATTAGATGGAAAACTTGATACTAGGCTTCTTATACCTTTCGACATAGGATGCAATAGATATTTTTCATTTATATGCTCAAACAGACCAGTAACATGTAGGTGGATAGCTTGGCATACTACCCTAATGAAATCCTTGTCTGAGTGAAATATTTTAGTTGAGGATGTCATATAATATTTGTAGACTGGTAGATATTGTTGCATGGTCTCTTAGGATTTTCAACGTTTTTTTAACTTTGGAACCTAAGCCAATTGTCAAGGTTTACCTTGATGTGATCTCATGCATCTAGACTTCCAAATATTGTTAATGTGATCCTATGAAAACAACATCTTAACCTACATAAACCCTAACACCTTGCAGAAACGATAACCACAAAACTCCTTTCTCCTATATATAACATACTTTTTACATCATTATAATAAGTACTTTAGTTTCTATATCTAAAGAAAATTAATATACATTTTCATATTACATATTTTTAAAATAATAATAATATTATTATTTTCTAAATGCTAAGTAAAGTTTGAGATTTTCTTTTTCTTTTTTCTTTATAATAATTTAATGAAATTTAATATTTCTTATGCTATGAGAGGTCATTTCTATAATTATATATGAGGTACATATTTAATTTTATCCATGTTCAACAAGGAGTCAACACTTTCCAATCAAAAAAATATCAATAATGAAGAAGAATATTTCAACCTCTCTCTCTCTATGTGTGTGTGTGTGTGGGGGGGGGTAATTTAAAGTAAAAGAATGTTTACTATGTCAGTAAGTTTTTTTTAGGACAATGCGTATTTCCTTGAATGCTAACATGGAGTTGACACACGAAATTTAAAAAAATATTAAGAACAAAGACTATTCCAATGTCATTACATAATCTATGGTATATGTATGATTTCTACTCTCTAATCTATGATTTGAGGTCATATGTTTTCGAAACTTTAACCTATAGCTTATGATGTAATGGTTAATTTTAATCTTTCGTGAAATATTATTGAACCTCATTGGATTTAAGTTTTGGTAAATATTGATTATAAAACAAGTTCAATAAGGGTAATTATGTGTAGAGAATGTGTTTCAGATTGCAATCATAAAATGTTTTTAATTTCATCTTATGCATTACATGCAACTCAACTTGAAGGTCCTTTATCAAACCCTAAGCTCTGTATCAGTACATGTATTAAACCCTGACGTGGACCACAATGATTTATATTATATGGTGAATTGGTTATAGTGTATGTTGGCTTTAGCTTTGATACATATTAAATTTAGAGATAGATCTCTTTTTGATGTTGTGGTGAAGTTTACTTGAATTTTGTTCTAGTTTCCTTTTTGACTGTTCAAATGCCTTGGTGAATTAGGTGCACAATGATTTATATTATATGGTGAATTGGTTATAGTGTATGTTGGCTTTAGCTTTGATACATATTAAATTTAGAGATAGATCTCTTTTTGATGTTGTGGTGAAGTTTACTTGAATTTTGTTCTAGTTTCCTTTTTGACTGTTCAAATGCCTTGGTGAATTGGTTATAGTGTATGTTGGCTTTAGCTTTGATACATATTAAATTTAGAGATAGATCTCTTTTTGATGTTGTGGTGAAGTTTACTTGAATTTTGTTCTAGTTTCCTTTTTGACTGTTCAAATGCCTTGGTGAATTAGGTGCACAATTTTCTTTTGAAATTCTTATTTATATCCTATTATTTTCATTTTGATAAATTCATCATATATACCAAAACCTATCGAAGGAGGCCATCAATCCATTTTCATATTTCACTTTTTACCTCTCGATTTAGCCATTCACAACAACCCTTTTATATTTATCTTCTCCTTTCCCAATGCACAATGTGTTATAAGTTCCACCAGCTAGAAACTAAAGTTTAACATCACTTAGTCATATTTATAATTTGTGTAAAACTCAATGTTTTATATAGATCATTTGTTTCATTGTCTTACCTTTTAAGATCCAATTCAACAGCTTCCAAGGACACTCTTCTAGTGTGTTGATTATGCCATAGATCACAATGAGTGTACCAATAATGAGTTTTCCAATCTTCCACATTATTGTACTTATGTAGGTTTGGGACACTTCAATGTTTTTCTTGTTATCCTTGTTAGCTCTACTTAAATGTTTTCCCACCCACCATTTCTTGGTTGACATCTAGATTGTTGCACCAATAGGACTATCATATTCTACATAAACTATTTTTGTGGTTGGGATAATTTAGTGTGTTTAGCGAAATTGGATTATTTCATAGATCACAATGAGTGTACCAATAATGAGTTTTCTAATCTTCCACATTATTGTACTTATGTATGTTTCAAACACTTCAATGTTTTTTTTGTTATCCTTGTTAGCTCTACTTAAATGTTTTCCCACCCACCATTTCTTGGTTGACATCTAGATTGTTGCACCAATAGGACTATTGTATTCTACATAACCTATTTTGTGGTTTGGATAATTTAGTGTG